>PVKU01006123.1:43978-109917 GCA_004027475.1 Anoura caudifer
CAGCTGACAGTCTGATGGGAACTCCTTTGTAGGTGACTGTCCCCTTATCCCTTGCTGCTTCTAGAATTCTCTCCTTCATTTTAATCTTGGGTAATGTAATTATAATGTGCCTTGGTGTGTTCCTCCTCGGGTCCAACTTCTTTGGGACTCTCTGAGCTTCCTGGACTTCCTGGAAGACTATTTCCTTTGCCAGATTGGGAAAGTTCTCTTTTATTATTTGTTCAAATAAGTTATCCACTGGTTGCTCTTCTTCTTCCCCTTCTGGTACCCCTATAATTCGGATGTTGGGACGTTTAAAGATGTCCTGGAGGTTCCTAAGCCTCTCCTCATTTTTTTGAATTCTTGTTTCTTCCTTGTTTTTTGTTTGGTTGTTTCTTTCTTCCTTCTGGTCCACTCCATTGATATGAGTCCCAGTTTTCCTCCCATCTCTGTTGGTTCCCCATGCATTTTTCTTCATTTCACTTATTGTAGCCTTCATTTTTTCATCTAATTTGTGAGCAAAATCAACCAATTCTGTGAGCATCCTGATCACCAGGGTTTTGAATTGTGCATCTGATAGGTTGGCAATCTCTTCGTTGCTTAAATAAATTGGCTCTGGGGCTTTGATTTGTTCTCGGGTTTGAGCCATTTTCATTTCTGTTTTTTTTTTTTTCTAGTCGCAGCTGTTAGGTAGTGAGGGGTGGAGCCTCAGGTGTTCCCCAGGGCAGGACAGCCCAGTCGCTGGGTAGTGACGTTGTATGTGGGGGCGGGGTCTGAGAGGAGACAATGGTGCTTACTCCCTCACTCTTGGATTCCACTCCTTTCCACCGCTTTTCCTTTGCCTGGATTATCTGCGCGTGAATATGGGACCACCCGGTCAGCCAGCTGCCTTGTGCAGCCTCACTGGTTCTGCACAGTTGCCGCCCCGTGCCCAGGGTCTGCTAGTAGCCACCTGTGCACCTGGGGGCTGCCAGCCGCTGCTGCCTGCGTGCCCGGTCCGCACGTCCACTTTTTCCTGCCGTGACTCCGCCCCTCTTACCGGTCTGGATGAATCGTTGTTGGACTTCCAAACAGTTTGATTTTCTGAGTTCTGGTTGTTTTCTTGTTTCTAAATCTTTGTTGTCCTTAATTTTGGTTGTGAGAGGAGGCACAGTGTGTCTGCCTACGCCTCCATCTTGGCCAGAAGTCTGTTCCTGTCTTATAGAATGAACTGGAGAGCTTGTTGCCTTTTTCTGTTCTCTGCGGTAGTTTGTATGACCTTACGATTACTTATTCCCTAAAACTGGGGAAAACTGACCTTTAAAACAGTCTTAGTGCTTGCCTGGTTCTGTGTGTGTATAAATATTGATTTAATTTTTAAAATGCTATTATTCTATTTATATTTACTATGTCTTCTTCTTTAAAATTATTTTTATTGCATTTTTCCATTACCATTTATCCCCCTTAGAGACCCCTCACCCCACGATCACCACCCTCTTGTCCATGTCCATGAAACCTTTTGGCTCTTGCTCCATCCCTCCACCCCCTAACCACAAACCCCATAGCTGTCATCTTTTCTCCATCTATGGGTCTGTGTCTGTTTTGCTTGTTAGTTCAGTTTGTTCATTAGATTCCATGTATAAGTAAAATCATATGGTACTTATTGGCTTATTTCATTTAGCATAATATTCTCCAGGTCTATCCATGTTGTTACAAAAGGTAAGAGTTCTTTTTTATGGCTGAGTAGTATTCCATTGTGTAAATGTCCCATCATTGTCTTATTCACTCACTTACTGAGGGACACTTATTCTACTTATATTTACTATGTCTTCTTTAATCATGTTTAAGTTATATTTTCACAGGAAATTCTTTATTTTTATGTTTTAAAATTATTGACTCAAAAGTCATTATGTTTTTAGACTTTTTTCTTTCCTTTTCCCCCTTTTTTGTATACTGGGAGATAAATGAATAGAATATTGCTGTCTATCCAAGCATCTCCTTCAGCCTGTGTTCCAATGTCCCAAAGTTTAATTAACAGAACAGGGGAGCTGCCCTGAACTGAACTCAACACTTTGGATACATTCTTTTTTTTAACAAGTGTGACTCATTGCTGCCAAAGGAGAGCTCATTGAGAAATTCCACCAAATCTTATTTATCACTGTAGACTCTGGCACAAGCGCCAAAACCTGAGTGTTGAATGAATTGGTGTACCCAGAGTTCAGTCTGGAGCAAGTCTGATGGGCTCGCTCTACACGACATACCCAGCCCCGCTTACCGCCACTTTTCCGGTTCTACGATCCTACCCCAGGCATCATTGCCTCCTGTCCAGACTTCTGCCGGAGACTCTGGATTTCTCTGTTTCACTCTTACCCACATCTTTGGTCTATTTCCCAGGAAAAACCTTTTAAAACTTTTTATCATATCAGATCATATGATATTCTGCTCAAAACCCTCCAATGGTGTCTCATCGCACTTAGAGCAATTCCTAGTGGAGTAGGAATGTAGACTTGGCAAAGGGTATCTTTTGAACCCAAACCTTTCTGTTTATCATGCCCAACCATAACTCTCAAAGCTTCTCCCTGGGTACCAAATATCTTCATATTCTACTTTTGTACTCCAACTTCACACCCAACCTCAGTCCAGCCAACCTAGAGATCCTCTGGAATCTTCAGAACTTGGGGGAAGATTTCTCTGCTCCTTGATAGAATTCAAACAAATTGGCACCACTTGCCTAGGACCTTTCAGGGCCACCATACTGGAAACAATCCAGCATGGATCTTTTAGATGAAGTCATCCAATTCATTAATTCAGAGCTGTATCATCATGCTCTTGTTCATGTATTTCTTTTTTTCTTTTTCTAAAATTTTTATTGGATTTATTGGGGTGACACTGGTTAATAAAATTATAGAGGTTTCAGGTGTATAATTCTATAAAATATCGTCTGTATGCTGTATTGTGTGTTCACCACCCTTAGTCAAATCTCTTTCCAACACCATTTATCCCCCTCATTCCCTTTGGTAATCACCATACTGTTGTCTGTGTCCGGGAATTTGTTTTTTCCTCTTTTTTTACTTAATCCTCTTCACCTTTTCCACCCAGCCCCCTTTTAGATTGCTACCTCTAGACCCTGCTTGTGTAGACATTCTGGAGCAGCCCTAAGCTACAGATTTTGGAGGTTAGTGTTCTTCTTTTTCTGGCTAATACCTTCACAGCCAGAATTGTGCTTGGTTCCTCATAACAACTCAATACAATGTTAACACTTACTAAAATTATTATGTGATTTCCGTATGTGGAGAAAGATAACCGAAACTTTTTTATAAGCAAGGGGTACTCTGGAATTGTCTCCTTATCTGGTAATTTTAGAAGATAGTCATAGATAATAATCATGTAGGACTATTTGGTGGCTCAGATGTAATTGTTTAAAATATCACACCTGAATGCTTTCACATTTTCCGATGCACTGATGCATATTTGACTTTTTAAAAAACGAGAGCCTTTTACCTTCTTGATTTTCCATTTTCTTTCTCAGAATTGACCACTTTCTAAGCATTTATGTGAATGGGATCAAAACTTATACCTTGTTTTGTAACTTAACTTTTTTTTTTTTTTTACCTAATGGTATAACTTGACCTTTGCATGCTGGTAGGTTTAACTTAAATTCACCTCAGTTTTTGGATGGCAGTTGAGTTTTTTTCTTGAATGGATGTACAATTATGAGTTCTCCCCACCTCCTACTGATTGTAATGGTCCAGACTAGTCAAGTTGTAGAATATGAATGCTGATAAAATGTTTTCACATTCATGTAAATTACCATGTGCTAAAGGGACTAAAGAAAATCAACTTGCCCATAAAAGGAAAAAGGCAGCAATTTCAAAGGCATTTAAACAACAATAATAAAACAAAATTAATTAACTTCCCTTTAAACAAATTCTTTTAAGTTTTCATGGCAATTTTGCTAGTGAAAAAATTCTTAGCCTATCTTCTCTATGGAAAACACGAAGTCTCTGGAAACCCCAGAGATAGGAGGAAAAGGGGATAACTCAAAGAACAAAGGAAACACTCTGTTAACACTGGGCAGAGCAGAAAAATATTTTAGTTGCATGATTGTTTGCCAAAAGGCCCTTTGAAGCAACCTGAAACTAAAGTGTTGATTCCACAGTGGAATTGCCCTGTAGAGCAATAAAACATAGGCTGGGTATGAGCAGTCTGTAGTCTGTTTCCAGGCCCATTGTCGGTTCTCAAATATGTGTGGAAGGAACATGGGATAAATGACCAAACACAGACCTAGAAGAGGATGTGGCTGAGACCTTGTGGTGGGCCCACCACCACGTGGACCGTGAGCCCTGAGGAATGGTTGGCAGACCACTGAGGCTTCCTTAAGGACTGAAAAGTGGTTCCAAAATTCAGCTAAAGCCCATGAATTGCAGTGTGGGGAACATAAAAAGTGCTTCAAACAGGGCCTAACCCCTTAGCTGTCAGGCACAAGCTAGATGTTCCCACTGCAGGACATCCCTTGTGGGGACCCTTCTAGGGATACCACAACATAAGATTCTTACAAAGCTGAAGGATGGTTATTAAAAATAAAGGATGCCCTTATAAATCATGTCAATGTACTGCAGAGATCACTTAAAAAATGATTGCCAGGTGTGTTTTAATCGCGTTTAAATTTGCCTGTGGCCCTAGAGTAGAGCTTCAATGTTTGACGCGCACAGAGAAGGAAAACATAGACCCATAGATGCCAGAGAAAATTTGACTCTTCCTACTATAAACTGATATGGAAAGCTGTGACTTGGGAGGCATGTGATGGATAATGATCTCTTGGAATCCTAAATTATCCCCTGGGAATAATGCAGTATGATGCAATAGATCAAATAGCAGGGGATGTGGGCTCTAGCCTTCATTTTTGCTCTTTAACTACTTTTCTATCTTTAGGCAAGAAACTTAGCCTGACTAGGCTTTATCATCAGAAAGCTGGGAATAAAAATACTGGTCCAGCTTATTTTGCAAGGATGTTTCAAGGATGAAATGAAATAAGTGAATAGGAAAACATTTTTAAAAACTACTGTTCTACAACCATAAAGTTTCACTACTTGCTGAATTTACAATGTCCTCAAACTTTAGTGTGTGGCTAAGAATCTTTTATGGGGAAGAATGCAGTTTCAAAAACTCCTATTTCTAGCAATACTTAAGGCCACAGAGTTGGAAAAGACCCTCCCATTACACAGCTCCTAGTAATGCCAGATAAAGAAGTGCTGGCATTATCGTAAATGCGTAACTGAGCTTGTGATCGGGAAAGGACGGTTCCTGGGGCCAGAACCTGGAAGGGGCAGCAGTGACTCGGAGACGTAATTAGGTACTAAAGCCACAGCTGCCTCAAGGGACAGTAATCTAGCATCATGTATTTTAGGCTAGAGAGGAACAGAAGACGAGGTCTTATGCTCACCCAAGGTGCGGAGTGAGAATTGGCATTTCCCATACATCCATGTCTCCTAAAGGGCTTTTTCCTCATTAAAAAGGCAGACCAAAAAATAAAAATAAGATCTAACCCTTTCAGTCTCAGTCCCAGGAGGGGCAAGGGTGGGCTTTCTGCTGTGGTTTATACCAGAGGCTTGCCCACTCACGACCTTACACCGCTGGCATGGTCTGCGATGCAGTGTGGAGTGAGATGCAGGTGGCCCTCTGAGGACCCATTGGGAAATGCAGCTTTGTCAGTTCTCCAGCATTTGTTCCATTGGCCACTTGAAATACCAAAGGGATCCGCTCTTGGTTCCACCTCCACGGCAGTGGGTTAGAAGGGTAACCTTTATCTGCAGTGGCCATGAGAACGCTCAGGCTTCAGAAAAGGCTTTCCTCCAGTGTCCCCCGTTGGGCCAAAAAGAAGGTCTGGCTGGACCCCAATGAAGTCACCAGTGCCAACTCTCTTCAGCAGATTCGGAAGCTGATCATCCAGAAGCCAGTGACTGTCCATTCCCTGTCTCGATGCTGGAGTGACACCTTGCCTGTAGGAAGGGCAGGCCTATGGGCATAGGTAAGTGAAAGGGTACTTACTGCCAATGCTTGAAGGCCTGAGGAAGTGACCTGGATGAGGAGGATGAGACTTCTTTGCCGGCTACTCAGAAGATACCGTGAATCTAAGAAGACTGACCGCCACATGGACCACAGCCTGCACCTGAAAGTGAAGGGTAACGTGTTCAAAAACAAGCAGATTCTCACGGAACACATCCACAGGTTGAAGGTGGACAAGGCTTGCAAGAAGATTCTGGCTGACCCTGCTGAGGCCCTCAGGTCTAAGACCAAGAAAACTCGCAAGTGCTGTTAAGAGTGGCTCCAGGCCAAGGAGGAAATCTTCAAAACTCTGTTCGAGGAGCAAGAGACCAAGAAATAAAGCTCCACATCTCTTAGCCTGTACATAGTGGCCTGGGCAAATATATGGATCGATCATTGAATAAAGTAGCCTCATCCACCTAAAAAAAGAATAAAAAATAAAAAAAAAGGATATCCTTTAATGACCAATTTCCTTTTCTCTCTGTGATGATTCAGGCTTTTTTAGTCTTCCACTGGCCTCGAAACAAGCTGACAACCACAGAGCCTCTGGCTCCACGGAGAACCAGTGGATGTGACAGTCTCTCCCCTCTCTGCTTCACCGGCGCCCTTGCGCCCTGCTGCCGAGTCCTCCAGGCTGGCGATGCCCCCTCATTGTGTTATGACTTTCGGAGGTTAAAATGCTGCACAACGGGCCACTGAGGCAGATGGCGACCTTCTTTCCTGTTTATGTTCTTTCCATATTGAAAGCTTGTCCTTGCTCCAGGTGCCGTTTGCCCTTCAGAGGAGGGTTGGGGAAGGAGCTGAGGTAGGGCTGGGGGAAGGTCTTCAGAGAACAGCCACCAGGAAAATTTTAGTCCTGCTCTCCAGTTTTCTCCTTCTTTGTTGCCTTTTAGTCTATTGAACACAACACGAGAGGGGTTTGCTTTTGAAAGCCCTGTGCAGGGAAACGTTGTTTTTCCTATCGTTGAGCTGTTCAGCCATCTGTCCCAATTTCTTCCTGGTTTCCTGTTATTTTCAGTCTGCCTTTTATTAAGATTAACATGCAGTGCAACCACATATTCTATTAAGCTTGTCTCCTCACTACTTTATCTCATTAACTGCTTGATCACTGTGAATAAAAATAATCTTCCATTAAGTCACAACTTCAAACGTCTGTGAGACTTTAGATCAAGCAAACCTTCAACAGCTTAAACAAAAATCTCTTTAAATCCAAGAGGTTCACTTCAAAGGAAAACCTATGGGTGTTCTCAACCCAACTGACAGGTAAATAGTCATTTGTAACTAAAGATATGCAAGTGAGAAAGCAGGGCTTGCTCTGGAGTCTCTAGCTTCTTCTAACTTTAAGGCAACTGAGAGATGGCCCTGGAGTGGGATTGGCTTGGGTAACACAACATCGTACACACGGAAATAGGGTGGTATCAACAAGCAACTGGGCAGTTCTCTGTCCTATTTCATTCTTTATTTTTACTGTTTATAAAATCAATACAAAAAGAAATAAAACTCTGGCTGATGCAGCTCAGTGGATTGAGTGCCAGTCTGTGAACCAAAGGGTCACTAATTCAATTCCCAGTCAGGGCATGTGCCTGGGTTGCAGTCCAGGTCCCCAGTAGAGGGTGCCTGAGATGCAACCATACATTAATGTTTCTCTCCCTGTCTTTCTCCCTCCCTTCCCCTCTCTCTAAAAACAAATAAAATCTTTGAAAAAAAAAAAAAGAAATAAAAAACAAAACAGAAAAAAAGGTGGAGGTGGTAAGGGCAAATATCATCCTAATTCGAAGTAACCAATTAATATTTTGATAGTCCTTCTGGTTTTTCTGTGTGTTCACACACAAAAAAGTGTAATGTGTATATGCTTTTGTAGCCGCTCCCCTGACCCCCAACATCCATACACTTTCTTCCTGAAAAGGATAACAGCTTTTGTGGCTGCTGTTTCTTTTGCCTACACTGTCCTTTTTTTTTTTTTTAATTTTATTTTAATTGTTGTTCTTATACAGTTTTCTGTTTTCTACTCCCAACCCATCCCACCGCCCCAGCCCTCCCCAGCTCCCTCCATTTCCACCCGCCCCTAGCTTTTGTCCATGTGTCTTTCATACTTGTTGCTCTAATCCCTTCCCCTTTTCCCTGGATATTCCTATCCCTCTCCTCTCTTGTTCTCAATTTCAGTGTCTTTGGTTATATTATGCTTGTTTGTTTGTTTTTTTTATTAGGTTCCTGTTAAAGGTGAGATCATATGGTATTTGTCTTTTACCTCCTGGCTTATTTCGCTTAGCATAACGCTCTCCAGTTCCATCCATGCTGTCGTGAAGGGTAGGAGCTCCTTCTTTCTTTCTGCTGCATAGAATTCCATTGTGTAAATGTGCCATAGTTTCTTGATCCATTCATTTACTGATGGGCACCTAGGTTTCTTCCAACATTTGGCTATTGTAAATGGTGCTGCTATGAACATTGGGGTGCATAGGTTCTTTTGGACTGGTGTTTCAGGGTTTCTAGGATATGATCTAGTAGTGGAATTGTTGGGTCAAAAGGTAGGTCCATTTTCAGTTTTCTTAGAAAATTCCATACTGCTTTCCATAGTGGTTGTACCAGTCTGCAGTCCCACCAACATACACTGTCCTTCTTTGACCCAAGCAGCTCCCACTCTTCCTTCAGATCTTTACTCTGAATCACTGTGTTCTTGGGAGCCATTTTTCATGTCTTTGATCTGTTTGTTGCTGCTGGATATGTTCACTGCTTAGTGGTCTTCTTCTGGACACTAGTCACAGTGGTAAATTGATTGTTGTTTCTCCCACTGGACTATGAGCCTCATAAGGGTCAGGTTTATGAATTCTCAAGGCCCAGCATAGTGCCTGACACACAGTAGGTGCTTCGATAACTTTGGTTTGGATGAATGCATGGTGGATTTTCAGGCCTACAAGACACTCCATGTGTGGATGAACGATTGCTTGTCCAGCTGTAGTTTAACTCGGAGGTTGCTTATTGCCATTCTAAATGGGATAATGGGCATTTTTGTATAAATAGCCTTGCCCATATCCTTAGTCATATCTTTAGAAAAATTTCTAGGAAAAAAATTACTGAACTATATGGAACTATAGAGTATGGGACACTTTAGTGCCTAAGATACAAACTGCTAAATTGCTTCCAGACAAATACCAGTTATTATAGAATCTCTAGTAGTAGAAGACAGTGCCTGTTTCCCTACATTGTTGACAACATTGTCATATTTATTTATTTATTTATTTATAAAGATTTTATTTATTTATTTTAGATGGAGGGGAAGGGAGGGAGAAAGAAAGGGAGGGAAACATCAATGTATGGTTGCCTCTCTCGTGCCCCCAACTGGGGACGTGGCCCACAACCCAGGCATGTGCCCTGACTAGGAATCGAACTGGCAACTTTTTGGTTCACAGGCTGGTGCTCAATCCATTAAGCCGTACCAGCCAGGGCAGCGTTGTCATATTTTAAATTATTTTTGCTAATTTTAATTTTTTCTGCAAATTGACTTTTCTAATCTTTATTTTTCTATTGGATATCTATCTTTCTGTATTTATAACAATTCTACAACTTAAGATTTTTGACCATGTATCCATAGTCTGTTGACTTAAATCTTCTTTTAATCTATCAATTGATGTATCTGTTTATTTGCAAAGATGCAAAACTCTCCATTTTTTCCTTTCTTGTTTTGTCTCTTATAAAGCTTTTCCCATACTAAGATTATAGAAATAATAGCTCAGAAAAAATAATCTAAGGGTATATATTTGAGTATCTAGAGGGAAAAGGCTAGATTCATTTGTAAATGGTGCTGGTGAACTGATCAGTTACATAGAGGAGGAAAAGTTTTCCTCCTTTGACATCTTATATCCATATGGGTTAAATGAAAATTTTAAAAAGTGTAAAAGAACTGGAAGAAAATATTGGTGAGTATATGGGTCAATATATATGTCTTATTTAGCTGAGTTCTCAAATTTGTGAGAGTTTAAGAATTACTTTGGATAAAAAAAAAATTCCTTATTGTTAAAAGTTTTGGTTAGAAATTTTGATAAGAAATTGCCCAAGAAGTTTAATGTTGAAAGGGAGACTCTAACTCTTGGCCTTCAAATCCCAGGTATATTTTTCCATAGCCTACTACACCACTTCTAATTCACTCAAGCCAGGCTGAGTTAAGGGTATGGTGGGGAAGGGACCCTGGACTTGGAGTCAGGTGACAGTGTCTGGTTGTGGCTTCATCTCATTACTCCTCGTAGAGTTAGGTCCTTTGGAAGAACTTTTCTTTAGACATGCTCCTTACCTGTAAAATGGAATAACAAAAATCCCTGTGCATTCTACTTTGTAGAGCTGTTGGGAAGTTCAAATCAGATACTGTAAATGAACACTTCTTCTTACTGAAGAGTTTCACATGACATAAAAATAGCAGAATGAGCTTTATATTGTCACTCCTTATGTTATTACCTATCTCTCCTACAGAACTGTTATTTTACTAGCAACTTTGTCCACCCCTCTGATAATGCCTGGTGTGACGGCTTGGCTTAATAGATTACATTTTGCAGTGATTGAGAGCTCTGACTCTGGAGCCCTGCTGAGTTTGGTTTGAATCCAGGTTCTGTCATCTGTATTTTTGTGACCTTGGGCAAGTTATTTAATAGCTCTAAGTTTCAGTTTTCCCATCTTCGAAAAGAGGATAACAGTATCTCTCTTGATAAGTCAAGGCTCTTCGGTTATGTCAGTAATCGAAATTATGGTTACTGAAGCAAAAAAGGGATTGCAGTAGCTAATCTATTTCTATATATCTGTATATCTATATAGCTATGTATCTATCTAGATGGCCGTACTCTCCAGGAGTGGTTAGTTAGGGTACGATCTTATCACCTTCTTTTGAGTTGCTGCTTCTTTTAGCTTCAACCTTTTTTCCCCCCCAAACAGGATTTATCCACCTCACGGAGGAAAAAGGTGTTATAGCCTGTAATTTACATGTATCCCATTTCCTGACTTCAGTTTACTGATTTTAAAAATCAGGGTGAAGTAGTGTTCATTGTTCCTCCTTTGGTCCTGTCCCCACCCTGGACCAACCCCTTTGTGTGGTGAAGGGGAAGCTTGGATTGTTCAGACGTGGCCGGTGTGCCCTCCTGTGGGGCAGTGGTCCAATACTGGCACTGTGGTCCCATCACCACCCTGTGAGTGGAGAAGGGGCGGGGCAGTTCCCCCAAGAAACACGGTAGTGTAGGATGGGTTGACAAACAAAAGGAACCAATGTCTACTATTTTCTCCATAGGCCTGTTGTGAGAATTCATTTGACAGACCTTTTATTTCTTTCTTTGTGCCATTGACACATATCAAGTGCTTAAGAGAAAAAAGAAAAGAAAAAAGTTAGCTCCTACTAGTAGTGTTATTCATCAGAAGGATGTTTGTTTCTAGGCATCCTGCGGGTGGCTGTCAGTTGTCTCCTTGCTGAATTGTTGCAGTTAGACAGCCTTTGAGTAAGTTTATTGCAAACATCTAAAAAAGAGTTCCAGGAGTCATGTGACATGAGATGAAAGGGGAGGGAGCTGTCTTTTCTCTTCTTAGGAATTAGCCTAGAGAAGGGCACTGGGGCTTAGAGCAGGGGCAAGAAGCCCATGTTTTCTGACTAGGAGCTCCTCATAATAAATGCTCATTTTTGTGGCAGCTGTAGGGGTACACTAGCCTCGAGTCTGTTGACTTTCCCACCCTCTCCTCAGAGTCAAATGATCAGCCTCAAACACCATTAGAGGGACATGTGACTCTGATTTCTTTCCTTCCTATGGTTAGCCTGCCACACCTAGGTTTTTGTGCTTTTGTCTCCTCAGGCTTGAATTTATCTTAGTGTGGAGTTTTTCTTTTAGTCTGCAGGGGTAGAGTCCATATAGCAGCACACAACGAGGAACAGGGAATGTAGTTTAGCTTCTTTGTGTGTGTTGCGTTGTAAGACTTAAAAAAAATGTTGAACTTTTTGACTTGGAGCCATGGAAACACATTGTTATTTAAGCACCATCAAATTAAAGTTGAGGCTTCCTTCTTTTCTTTTCTCTTTTATGGCCAGGTAGTATTCCATTGTGTAAATGTACCACAGCTTTTTTGTCCACTCATCTACTGATGAACACTTGGGCTGCTTCCAGATCTTGGCTACTACTGTAAGTGATGCTGCTATGAACACAGGGGTGCATCTATACTCTCAAACTGGTGTTTCAGGATTCTTTGGATATATCCCCAGAAGTAGAATCACTGGGTCATAAAGCAGTTCCATTTTTAATTTTTTGAGGTAACTCCATACTGCTTTCTGCAATTGTATACGTGAAACCCATATAATTTTATTAACCAGTGTCACCACAATAAATGCAATAAAAATAAATACAAAAGAAAAATTAACGTAAACAAACAAAAAAGTTGAGGTTTATTACTGGCCCAGATCATTAGAGCAAACTAGCAAATCTATTGAAGCAAACCCAACTTTTTCATACCAGTTTGTAAAATTGGGCCATTTTAATGTTCTTTAAATAAACAGTTCTCTCGATGGCTGCAGACACATAAACTGTTGTAATATTGTAGCATGCAGCAACATCACAGTCAGGTTTTCCTAATTGGTGCATAGTCTTTGATAATTACAAGGATTTGCTTGTATGAAATTGTTGTCAAACCAGTAAGACTGTACTTAATACATCTATCATTTTCAGGATTATTGGTAATCTGGGCATATTTTCCCCAAATAACCTTGCCTCCTGTGTCATCAGGCCCAACTCGTTTATGTTCACCTCTATTTTGGTACCTTTGGTAATAACACCCCATGTCTGTAAAGCGGGGATGAGGGATCCTTCTTTACACCAAGTATCAACAGGCAAAAAGTGGCTTTCTGTTCAGGATGTGACTTGGGCCTTCGTGAACTGTAAGGCCATTGGCCTAATGGATCTTTCACATTTAGGTGGTTTTTGAGTAAAACCATCTCCATCAAACCTTTAGGAGCTACCCTCTTCCATGATATTCTCTTTCTCTTTCCTGTTTGAATACCTTTTTAATACCCAAGTTTCTCCCAGAGCATGAACTTTGGGCAGAGGGCCCTCCCATTTCTCTACTTTCTCTTTTTGGTTTTGTTTAATCATATTGGAAAGTACTTTAGCTCAAGACTGTCCCTCTCTGTCCAGTGGACATGCAGGTACTGCTCCTTGTGGAGTCTCTTCACCATTCTTTTGTTTGGTGTTTCTCTTTTCCTGCATCTTCATAGTCTTTTTCATTTGTATTTTCTCAGCATGGTGCTGTTTATGGCAGAGCTTAGCCTTCAGAACAATCATCTTTTTTGCCTTCTTTGAACGTTGGTGAACCCCTTGACCTTCCTTCTTTCTCTTTTCCTCATGGTAATTCAAACGATATCCATAGTGCTTGTGGTGTAACTCAATATACTCATTTTGCGGCATTCTTATAGCTGCTAGGTGGCTGGGTGCAGATCCCAGGCCCACAAAGAAGCTTTCAACTTTTGGGTCTCAGAGACCCGCCCCAATTTTTTTCTTAAAGGCAGATATCAGGAGCACATAAAAAAAATCATCTGCACCAAGATGTCTTTTGGGTGGTGACTTTTTTGATTATATACAACATTCCGATGTACTTGTTTCTAAACCATCTATGAGAAAGTGTTCAAGTGAATAAACATAGTTTCTGCATTTCATGATGTACTTTTAATGCTCCCACCTTGGCTGCTTAGGGATGACAGCTTAATCTTCTAACATGGAAAATAAGAAATATCTGTATTTCCATGATCACTGCAAGTTCACAGCTCCGATAGAGCTGACCCGAGGCTTATCAGAGTCAGAGCAGTGGAACTGTGTGAGGACAGGGAAGATTTAATCAGAGAGAAAATTCTGCTTCAGAAACCATCTTTGCCCCACCAAAAGGTGCTTGGATTTAGGAGGAAGGAGGAGAAGATGAGAAAGAGAAAAAAGGAATGTGTCAAACATTTTTTTTTAAAGTAGTTTTTTTCCCAACTTCACTCAGTTGGATTTAATAAGTAATTCTGCCCATTCCTCAAAAAATCTGTTTCCATTCTTGTAGCAGGTGGAACAATTGAGATATCTGCCCTATTAGAAAATACCATCATCTGATAATGTTTTGTTTTGCTTATCATGCCTATTTGTGGCTGACATGCCTTCCCCTCTCTGTAACTTGGCTGCTTTATTTATAGAAGTGATTTTTATCTTTTCTAATGGTGAAGTTTGGAGGACCAAGGGAGTAGTTATGAAGGCAACTCTGTAGGGCAAATAACCAGGCCTGTGGGGCTGCGCTGACACCCTGAACTCACAACCCATGGCGGACTCGGTGTGTTACCGAGGCAGGGTGTGTGCACACTTCACCCTGTCCTGCTACTCTTTGCAGCAGACAGATGTGGGCATCGAAGATGCTGCTATTGGAGGGTTTTTCTGCTCAGGAAGAATGATGGGCTATAGCTAACACTTCTTCCTCTTCTTCTTATCTTTTTAATCCCCATTTGAGGATATGTTTATTGATTTTAGAGAGAGAGAGAGAGATTAACGTGAGAGAGAAACATCAATCAGTTGCCTCCTGTACATGCCCTAGCTGGGGAGCAAATACACAACCCAGGTATGATGCCCTGACCGGGGATCCAACCCATACCCTTTAGGTGTACAGAACAGTGCTCCAACCAGCTAAGCCACCTGGCCATGGCTAAAATGTTAATTTTGACAAATAAGATTGTTACTTTGCTAATGCCTGTGATTAAGGTCAGCAGCAGGCATTACTTGGTAGTAACTGAGCATGTTTTTATGGGCAGATGACACAGGGGGAAAGTCATTTTTCTGTCTCAAAAATGAGGGATACCAGAAGAAAATGTATTGTACACAGATTCTGTCAGTTATCTCACACTACGTGATATGTTACCTCAAAACATAGCGGCTTCAAACATCCATTTATTTACTCTTACTTGTGCAGTTTGGGCAGGGCTCAGCTGGGCTGGCTCATCTCTGCTCCAAGAGGTGTTGGCTGCATTCACTTATGTGTGTGTCGTCAGTTGGTGGTTCCCATGGCTTCAAGGACATGCCTAACAGTTGGTAGGGTTGCTTAGTTCTCCTCTGCATGGCTCCTCAGCAGGGCAGCATGGGTTTCTTACACCACATTTGCAGCTTCCCAACTACATAGCATGAAACTCAACCCCCTTAAGAAATATTTCACCCCCTTGCCAGGACCATTCCCTGTACTTCCTGGGAACGTGTCACAAGTGTTCTCAGAAAACCCTTCCATTGAAATGTCCTGCTCCACCAGATACTGCAGTGTTTGGCTGCCCTTCCACCTCTTACCGCACACCTTCATTCATGCATTGGACCCTCCTGTCCCCAAGGCAGTGTGGCTTTCTGGAACAGGGTGGCACACTGCTCCTTTCATTCTTGGGCTACTATTTTAGAGGGGTCCCCAAGCAAGGCCACTGTATCCTCATTTTGTTCACCTTTCTCCACCCTCTGTTGTTCTTCATCCACATCAGACTTGAGTCTAGTGTCAGCTTGGCTGGCAATGAATGAATTTGACAAAGGGTACCATGCTGAATCAATCTGATTTTATTTGATTAATAAATTCTTGCCCCAATTCTCTGTATCTTTAGAGTGAACTCTCCCAAGGTCCCAATTTTCTAAATAGTCTTTGATCTTCATCTCAACATCCAGCTAGGATGACTACTTCACTCTTCATCCCTCCCTTGAACTAGTACCATTATAAAGTGAGGTTTGTCCCATTTTAGAGGTGAAGAAACTAGGCAAAGGAAATGAGAAATTTAACTACTTTGATTTAGGCAGTCACTGAAGTTTAGGGCCAAAAAAAAAAAAAAAAAAAAAGCGAGATTCCGGGGCTCTATTTAGTCCATTCCCTCAGCTGGCAAATCCTCCTTATCCTAAGGAATCAAAGATATCCTGTGGGGGTAGCAACGAGATATTCCATATGGTGTTCTGCTCTTTCTCACCCTTTTAATTTGGCTCATTGTTCAATCTTAATTTGTAATTGTCACAGCTGTGATTACATCCCCGATGTTCCATCAACTCTCAAAACCCTTGAATCTGAACCCTTGGCAGTTTTAATTTTATTTTTGTTGAGAAAGGTTATGTTGTCACAATGGGTAAAGCTAGCTCTTCCGTGAGGGAAAACATTTTCTTTTTTGGAGAAAGATAATTCTAATTTCATATTAAGCCGCAGAATGGGTTGCAACTGTGGAACCTCAAGTGCAGGGGAGTTGACAACTCAGCCGTAATCAAGCTAACTGAATTGGACAGAGCCTTGTGAGACATAATTAGCAATTCCATTCAGCGAGCTGTCTCCTGAAAAACTTAAAATACCTTCGCTGCCTCATGCATATGCAGTGCCTCATTTGCTATTGTTTTTACCCAACAGGTTGAAATTGAAAAGGAAAAAATTCTGAGTTGTCTGTCTCCCTTGCATCCTCCACATTCTCCTCTCTTTTCAGCAGCACCCCACCCCCACCCCAGCCAGTCCCATTTCAATACAACAGGTCACCCCAGTGCCAACTGCACATTGACAAATACAAAATACTCCGAGCACATTTTTTGTCTTGCAACTTATCAACTTTTTCTCTGAATTAGATCAATGGAGCAGGGGCATTTGTCCTTGGGAATTATGACCTTTGGTTGTGGTGGTCAGGCTTCTGTTGGAAGTTGGTTCTGTCACGTGGTTATTGGGACATGAGTAGGTTTGTGCTGGATGGAGATTGATGGGTGAGCTCACACTTTCCCTTCTGGTCTCCATCCACCTGGAAGGGGGAGGCTTTTCTCTTCCTCTGTTTTCCAGGTGGTTGAGCTTTTGCAGGGAGACCTCAGAGGCAATGGCAGGGGAGGGGAAAAATCAAGTACATTCCATCTGTTCATTGTGTCCCTCTGTAGCTGAGCCTGGAAGTTCCCCATGAGAAGGCTGTCTGTTTGGCACCCAAAATGTGCTGGGTGTGATGAATACTCTGGAAGGACCCCTGGAAGAATGATTGGTTGTTTGAAGGGACAGGATGTGCAGTGAAAGCAAGACTCCAAGTTAGATCTAAAGTCAAATCCTAGTTCTATACTGATTAGCTGTGTGGTCTTATTGAAAAATTTTATTTTTCAGTTACTGTTTACATTCAATATTATTTTGTATTAATTTCAGGTGTACAGCAGAATGGTTAGACAATCATATACTTTACAAACTGTTCCCCTGATATTTCCAGTACCCGCTAGGTACCATACATAGTTATTACAATGTTATTGACTATACTTCTTATGCTATACTTTATATCCCTGTGACTATTTTGTAACTACCGATTTGTACTTCCTAATTCATTCACCTTTTTCACCCAGTCCCCCAACCCCCTTCCCTCTGGGAACCATCAGTCTGTAGAGAATAGACACAGAGGTGTCTGTGATTTTGATTCAGTTTTGCTCATTTGTTTATTTTGTTCTTTAGATTCCACATGTGAGTGAAATCATATGGTTATTTGTCTTGTTCTGACTGACTTTTTTCACTTAGGGCAATACCCTCTAGGTCCATCCATGTTGTTGCAAATGGTAAGATTTCATTTGTTTTTGAGGATCCTCCACACTGTTTTCCATAGTGGTAAGACTCAAAACCATAAAACTTCTAGAAGAAAACATAGGCAGTAAAATCTCTGACATTTTTCTTAGCAGTATGTTTTCTAATATACCTCCTCAAGCAAGGGAAACAAAAGAAAAAGTAAACAAATGGAATTACATCAAACTAAAAAGTATTTGCACAGCAAAGAAAACCATCAATAAAATGAAAAGGCTGAATGAGAGCTATTTTCCAATGATACATCTGATAAGGGGTTAATCTCCAAAATCTATAAAGAACTCATAAAACTCAACACCTCAAAAAACCCCAAACAATCCAACCTAAGAAATAGGCAGAGGACCTGAATAGACACTTCTCCAAAGAGGACATAACTGTGTGGTCTCATCTTCAAAGGCTTTATCTGAAGACAAAGGTCATACCAACCACACGTGTGTGAAGGCCAAGGCTGTAACCCACCCTGCTCGCCGATACAGATGGATGGACAGGAGGGATGAACAGATGATGGCCAGGAGAGAAGCCTTGGACATGATCATGTTGAACTCCCACAATGCAAGAGAGGAAGAACGGGGTGAAGATGGAGAAAATGTGAAAGTCAGAAGAGAAATGGTGGTCTCTCAGCTTCCAGGAAGAGAATGTGGACAGTGAACAAGTTCAGTGTCAGAAAGGTAGGGAGCAGGGTGGAGGATGTGCTGGAAACCATGCTGCTCTAAGTAAACATGTGTGCAGCGGGAGCATGGTTAGCCATGCTTGCCGGAGGACTCGGGGAGCCAGGATGCTGAGGCTCAGGGATGAGATGATACCTGGGCATTGGAAGCCCATGGAGAGGATTGCACACTGTGAAGCAGTGAAAAGTGCCGTCCTTTGCCTCCTTGCAAGAAAGTTCCCAGAGTGTTGAAAGGAATTAATCTGGTGCCTCTACGTTAACCCTAATAGAAGCCTAAATCCTGAAAAGTCTCTGCAATAAGTATATTTTGTTGACAGGCTATTGTATAGGGTATAACCTCCCACAAAAAGCATGTCTAAATCCACCAGAATGGTGAAAGTGAGTGATACTGTATCAAAGTCTTGGCTGTATTTCCTTCACTTTTTGCTTCTTTCTTCCTTAAACTTTTTTTTTTAAAGCAGGGAGTATATTGAAAAGTCTTATTAAAAATCAAAAATAGAACAGCAGACCTTTTTTTTGAGAAACAGATTTTAAATGATAAAAAATTCCTTTAATCCTTTTGTAACATCTTGACAGTTTTGCCAGAAGATGTCTGCTTCTGCCTTCAAAATATAATTGCATTTGGTCTGAAACAGTTCATTCCCACTCTTTGTCCTCTACTGGAAACCCTTGCCCTTTAAACCAAGTATTTTCTCTGAGTTGTGTGGCTACTTTTTTGGGAGGTAATGGAAAGGGGTTGGGAGCCAGGAGACGAAGGAGACTGGACTGACTGTCGTAATACAACCCCTCAGGCAAGTATAACATGGGTAAAGAGGGCACATGCGAACCCAGGAGCAGAAAAGCCTCCCATTTGTCATCAACCTGAGGTTAACTGGCACTGTGTTGACTACTTAGTGCTGTAAAAGGTATTTGACCTTTCAACATCCATCAGAGCATGTTTTTATTTGTTTTATTTTCAATAACTCAGGTGAAATCATAGTGGAGTTGAAAACCTTTCTAGCAGTTAGTGCCTTAAAGATCCCAAGTATTACTTGTTTTTTCCAAAGAATCACTCTATAAATACTGGAATAAGAGTGTCATCAGATTGCCATAAAGTCTGCATCTATGGGCTCTTCAGCATGAGACATTCCTGATCTATAAAACAAACCTAATGGGAACCAGAAATAGGTGATCTCAGCAAGAGGGGGAGCTTCAACAGCGGTAGGGAGTGGGGGTGGCGGTTGCGCTTCAGGAAGAATCCCTAACTGTGCAGTGGTGTGGTGTGTCGTCCTAACACCGAAACTCATGTCTTGATTTATGAACCACAGAAAAGGAATGATAACAAAGGGAGAATGAGGATGAGAGAGAGAGAGAGAAAGAGAGAGGGAGAGAGGGAGGGAGAGAGAGAGAGAGGGAGAGGGAGAGAGAGGTGTTGATGATTGCAGTGCATCTGGTTGTTTGGGGCTCCTTGCAACGTAGTATACATGGTTTTCGTAGATTTCTGTCATTTCTTTTCCAAACCTGTTCTGTGAAGGTGGGTGTAGTCCACTAGCTCTTTCGGGATTCCATTTTATAAATGTTTTTGGCTTCTTTGCATCTGCTCCTCTCAGATGCCACGACAGCCTGGAAGAGGATCCTGCCTCTCGCGTTGTGGGGGGAGGGAGGGGGCGTGGTTTAAGCAACTAACTGTGCTGCCCACTTCTGTCCAGATCTGATGTGCTGGGTGAATGGAGATTGGTCTAGTGGAGCAACTTCTCTGCTTTTCTCACTGCTTAAGAAAGTAGGAAATACCTTAATAAAAAGGGAGAAAAAGGGAACCCCACACCTCTGTATTCCTTGGAAACCGTATTAGGCACATGGTTACTTTCACTGGCCTTAAGGCTACTTCGTTATGGAGGGCCAGGGTGGAAAGCTTGTGTAGGCTTCCTGAAATGCTGTGATAAGAGACACTTTGGGGTCCTGTGTATACTCTGCCGGAAAGGATGCTGGGATTTGTCGCTACGTCTATCATGGCCACAGGTTGGGGTGGCTTTGCCCATTCTTCACCGTTTCTCACAGAGTTATTCAAAGCAGGGGAAGTTGGATGAGGTATTGAAGAGCTAGATTTTGGACCAATACTGTCCTGAGTCCACAATGTACGAACCGTGGTGTCTACAGGAAATGGCCCACCCGAGTCTCCATTGTTTCATCCTTTAGCTGAGGATGGTCACAGTATATCTACTTTGGGGTTATTGTGAGGCTTAAATGAGACGATGCATTTAAAATACATAACGTAATGCTTGGCACATTAGATCTTTATTAAATGCTACCTGTTAGAAATAAATGTAATGAGAATGGAAGGTTAATTTAATAGACCACTTACCATCTTTTATTTTTCTTTCTCTAATCTTAGAGAAGTTCTATCTTTAAGGATACCTAGTTGACGGAGTTTTCACAGTGACATCAAAGAGTAGTTATGTTCCCATTTATTACCCTGACAGGTTTCTCTTCACTTCCCTAAGATCAGAAGTCCTAATCTGGGCTAATTGATTTAGTCAATAATGAGCACCAAATGCTGAATGGGAGACTCCGGGAAAGAAGTCATCTGCAAAACCGCAGATGAAAGCATGGTACTTTTTGACAAATCAGGTTGAGTGTAATAATTCTAAAGGGCTGTGGGGGGTGCAAGGGAGAGAAGACCCTGGTGCCTGTGTTTTGGGGGAAGATGACACTGCCTTTGCAGACCATAATTTCTCTGTCTGCGCTGCCACCTTGTGAGAAAGAGAAAGATGAAAGGGGCTGGGGAGGGGCTGAAACTGAGAAATGTAGACACAAACCACTATGTCTTGTCTCAGTTCCATTAGCACCGCGCAGTCAAGTGCTCCGGTATCATGAGTGTACTTTGGTAGCTTGTAATTGTCCTGTGCTTCAGTCAAGAGATGGGTAATTGCTCCTATGGGCCGTGGATTTCCTGCTAGCAGCAACTGATTGAAAGCAGCCATTTATTGTGGTTAAAGACCCTAGACTTACTGCGGTGTTTACAGATAAACCTTCTGTGCGACAGTCATTTACTCTACCCAGCCATCCATATATTAAAGATATTACACGCTACCCCCTCCCTTTCTCTTGAAGACAGATCAACTGTTCTTTTCAGTTTGATGTCGTGTTGTTATGCCAACTCTTTTATTTCATAGCTGATGCTTTAAATAAAGTTGCATTTCTTTGGACCTAACAGCCACAGCAGCGTAGTTTTTAGTTACTTTGGCAAAGGTGCTTGTCCTCTTTTCTGTTCCTCTGTTAAGCCGGATACGGATATTATGCTGTGTGTCTCCTGGCGCCCTCCTGTAGTGCACGTCAGCCATTCACTTTTAGCAATTAGCAGTGTTTTGGGTTTGGGGGCAGCTGAAAGAGGATTGTATGTTTTCCATTTCGAAGGACACCTGCAATGGCAAAGGATACAATGGATGATGCTACACAATATCATAAGAGAGACTCTCCATCAGACAACACTCAGCCCACACTCAGCTTTTCCCGGTTCCTATTTCTCTGCCCTGAATTTCTATTACAATCAGATTTAGGGGCTGAATGAGCAGTTTGACATCGACCTATGGTTCAAGTCTGTCCAGTGAATATTGAGATTTTGGGTGGGTTTAATGTGGTTTCTCTTTTATAAAAAGTAATATTGATACCATCTTCTTTTTTTCACTTATTTATGCATTTATTGGTTGACTCTTGTATATGCCCTGACTGGGGATCGAACCTGCAACCTTGGTGTATTGGGAGGATGCGCTGACCAACTGAGATACCATCTTCTACTTGCTCCCTGTATTCTTGTGCCAAGAATGAAAGGTAAAATAGTTAGGGATAAACTGGGAATACCCTGGACTTGGGAAATCAGAAAGTCTGTCATTTCCCACCAAATCCTCCTTTCTGCCAAATGTGTACACGTGGTTGGAATTCAAGAGTAATTTATGCTCTTTCTGTAGGAACAAATAAAATTATCTGGTGATCTTGACATGGATGTACAAATTCTCTTAGGTCAATTGGTAGGAAACAATGTTTAATTCATTTTTTAAAAAACTGAGTGACTGTGAAGGACTTATATCATCATAGTCAGATCTAGTAAAATTAACAAAAAAAATTTGTTTGTGTGCTTCCTTTAGCTCTGTCATCTCTTTTCACAGCTCTCTCTTCCTCACAAATATGGAGCTGATCAATTTATTTGTAAAGCCACATGAAGGGGTAAATTAATTAGAATTTTCAGGGTCATGTCTAAACCTGGGTTCCTGGAACCTCAAATAATGACTGAGTTGAAATTAGTGGTATGAGCAGAAGCAAAATAAAGCAGCTGAATTAAAGCAAAGAACATTTTCCCATAGCAAACAAATCCGTGAATTTGGTCCCCTGGTGGATGACACAGGTGTGCACATGTTCAGGTCTTTAAGAACATGGATACAGGACAAGAAAATAAAAATTGACCCCTATGACTGTATAGTTGTATGAGCATTTTAGCAGATCCAAATTTAACACAAAGATTAATGGAGTAATATTTAGATTTACAAAAGTAATTCTTCATAAAAGGCCAAGGGAAGTGATAAATTAACACTTACAGTTTTAGGCATTTGCTTGTATCTCCTCGTTCCTGGTTTACGGATGTTATCTTCTTACCTGCAAATGAGGAAGCAAAGACTCCTGGAGGTGAAATAACTTGGCCCCTTGTCAGAAAGCTTCTAAGAGAAACAGCTGGGGTTCAGTTCAGGAGTTCAGGCCACCTCCTAAATTCACATGTGTTCCATTATTTCACCTAAGCCTTGGATTTTTCTTGTGAATTCTCTGAATATGAAATTTCCTTATTGCAATTAAGCATGATTTGATCGATCCGTATTTGGTTTTCACTTGGCTTTTCAGGAACTCATTTAACTATTGATTCATTTGGCTAATATTTATATTTTTTATCTCCTGGGCGTCAGGCAGTTCAAGGCACAGAAAATACAAGATGAATGAGGTGTGGTTTCTGTCCTGGAGAGGATTTCAGGGAGGGAACTGATATATTAAAAACCAAACAGACAAAATCAACAACTTGTGATTCCGTATGAGACCCACATTAGAGGCATGTCCAAGTTTCAGGGATGGAACAAAAGAGTAAGTGATCAATTTGTTTGCAAAAAGAGGTTGCGTTGGGCAAAGAGGTCCCCCCCCCCAAAAAAAGAAAAAGAGCTTTAATGGTGGTCTTAAGAGATAGTGACATTAATAATGATGATGAATGTGGTAACAGCTAATAGCCTTTGAGCACTATGTTCTCAAGAGCTATCTGATTAAGTCTTACCTCATTTCAACTGTCAACATCTCTAGGTGTTTGCATCCTTTCCACATCTCAGAGGTGAGGAAGCAAGGCCTAGAGAAGTTAAGTAATTAAGTACGAGATGGTGGAGCCAGGATGCAAATCTAGCTGGCTAGCTCCGAAGCCAATGCTGTTCTGTAGCTCTGTACCACGGACGCCCTGGCGAGCAGGGTTTGCCTGGAGGGTGAGTGGATTAGGGGAAGTTGGTGGACTTTGGGAGGGTTTGCCCCAGCCAAGTGAGCAGCAAGTGCAAAGATGAGAGTTGAGAAATATTGTGGTACCAGCTGGGGGTTTGTAAAGAGTAGCACGCGGCTGAATGTGCCTTGTCTGTTGAGGGTTGTGGAGGACTGTGGCCCCGAGGCTGTGCCCAGATCAGCAAGGACCCATCTGGACCAGATAGGATTTAAAATAGGGGAATGGAATGATCCCATTGATTTTAATCACTAAGGTATTGCATATACAGGTAATTAGGAGAAAGTCTAAGTTTCAGGAATATGAGTTAAAGCCCTTGAAATATGTTAGTAGCAGGAATTTCATAACCTGATCTTAAAAACATTTTAACAGTGTACAATATTCATTTCAATATTTAAAGATACAAGAACCTCAACTTTTAATGACCTTGCATTTTTTCCTAGTCAAAGTGCTTCTAACAGAGAGGTTCCACCAGTCCCTGAAACTGAAGGCTGCCAAGACCATGATCATTTATCTGCATTTCAGACAGTCCAGCATAACCTTAACACGCCCCATGTCACCGAGACAGGGACTCGTTCTGGACCTGTGTGGTGGCAGGTCCAGTTGCTTTTGCCCAACGAAGAGCCTCAGGAGGCATTTGAAAATCACAGATTCAGCTTTTGAGTTGTTCCAGGAGCCCATTCCAAGGTTTCACAGACTGTAATCCAAACTGCAGGCATCTGAGCCCACAGATAGGTGTTGACAAGTCATTTTGGGCATGGAGAGCCTGGCAGAAAGGGCCACTGGGTCACTGGTCTTGTTGGCTGCCTTTCAAGACCCTGCTGCTCTCCAAGGGAACCCACCGCCCGAATATTTCAAGTTAAAGCAGTCGTAACATCTTCTGATATTTTCCGCCTTGGATTGGATCAGCATTGCCTGCCCCTGGCAGCTCTTTCCCCTGACTTGCTGTGCTGTTTTATGATGACCTTTTCTTTGTTTATTGTTTTTTTGAACTTGCTGGGAGTTTGTGTAATTGATGGGTTTGTATGGCACGGTATGTCTGGGAATCTGCTGGTGATTTACTACAATGTCTAAATGTGTGGTGTTTTCTTTCCTGCCTTCCCACTCTCACCCCTGATGTCAGATGGCAACCCAGCGGGTGAGCTGATATGGTAAGACAGACTCTTTTTTTTATCGTGTAAGTGAAGGGTTTGGGTCCATCAGAGTCAGCTAGGGTCAGTTCACTTTAAACATTTCAGCTTCTTGTTGACAGTCTCCAGAGCTCTGGTGTAATACCTGAGTTGGAGGTTTTGATATATTTCTGAACAGAGGGCCACCTCGGCTTACATCACCCCAGCCTGACAGGGGTGATGAAGTGTACAAATTATTAAATTATTCATTGCTTATGAAAAATAAGCAGTACTTGGTTGTCAATATGATTTGATAGCTAATCATTTAACAATTTTATCTGATTTTAAAAACTATAGGCATAAGAGAAAGACAAAGAAAATGAGAAAAAAAAAAGCCAGCCAGTTATAAAACAGTGCACAGGATCCCAGTTTTGAACTAAATTATGTATGATCTTAAATGAAAAAATGTGGAAGCAAAAACATCAGAGAGTGAGGAGTGATAAGCTTTGACTCTCACGGGCTCTCTATGTCATCCTTGCCTGTGTTATCAAGGATGTAGTTTCTTATATTTTGAAAAGTTTAAAAGCACTAGCAATTTTTTATGCTGCTGGTATAACTCAGAAGCTCCTAATGTGCAGCATGGTAGAATGATTAGTAAATAATGTAAATATGTTGTATGTTTCAAATAAAGGAGGTAATTGTTCAACAGATATTGTTAAACCTTAAGCTTCTTAATTGTTATTTTAAATTAAATTGTGCTTGAGTGTTGCAGGAATAACCAAGTTGCTTACATTTTGGCACTATGGAATCATCTTGGTGAATCACCACTTCCATATTCTTAGAGCCTTGGTCAAGGCAAGCATTATAAAAACATACTAGCTTTAAAAGTTGATATGCAGACAGATGTACCTGAGCTGACTTGCTCACCTGTGCTGTTAGGCATAGCCATATGCCAATTGCATAGCCATATGACATATCAATTGGTCAGTCTGTCCAACATCTATTGGAAGCACACAGTGTGCCCAACACTGTGTTGGGTCTTCGAGATAAAAAAAATACACCATTCCTGACCTTAGGGAGCTCATGGTTACTTTGGGAAAAAACTCAGTGTAAGGTTGAATTTTGTTGCTTAGGTGTGTTTTCCTTCAGAGAAGGAGATTGTTTCTCAAATTGGTGATGCTTTGCCATCCCTTCTGAGAGGTGTTCTGACACAAGGCATACCTGCCAGGTGATGTTGTAGTTGAATATTTTATCAAGGGCATGCTGTTCATCATGAAACATCAACTTTGGTGCTGATTTAGCAGCAATTGTCCATGAAAGTTCATGGCTGAGATTTTCCTTGAGTTCCTTAGAATGGATATGGAAACCTGCAGGCAAGACGTGAAGTGTTTGATTTGGTTCAAGCGCATGATATGGAGGGACTTTTAAGAGTTCCTGCAGGATTCTGCAAAGTTGCTTCTGTGTTCCCTCTTTATGGGATAATGCTTTAAAAGAGAAGCTTCGAGGGGAATAGGACTGACTACTCAGAGAGCGTTCATCAAGGTGGATTATTGTTTTACTCCATTTGGGCTGCTATAACAAAATACTAGATTGGATAGCTTGTAACATTAGTTCTCAGTGTTCTGGAGCCTGAGAGGTCCAAGATCAAGGTGCCAGCATGGTTGCTTTCTGATAAGAGTTCTCTACCAGGTCCTTTTTTTTCTTCTTCCTGGGTCACATCCCTCACCTTTGCACTTTGTACACACATGACAGAAGGGGCAGGGATCTCCGAGGAGCCTCTTTTATAAATGTACCAGTCTCATTCTTGAGGGCTGTATCCTCATGGATTAAGTACCTCCCAAATGCTGGTATATAATATAATATAATATAATATAATATAATATAATATAATATAATAAAAATATGGTGAAAAGAACCCCATGGGGGTTCTTTTTATAAGCCCACCAGACATAATATATTAGAGGCCCATCCTATTCTAATATGACCTTATATTAACTAATTACATCTGTAACAACTCTATTTCCAGATAAGGTCCCATTGGACGTACTGGGGGAAGACTTTAACAAACAAACTTTGGGGGGACACAGTTCAACCTATAAAAGGGCCCTTTGTGATACAAAAAGTGTTTTGGTATTTTCCAAACTACATGCAGGAACATGTGACTAGCATTTCTCCCCAAAGCTACAGGCATTGGAAAATTATATGTGTTATCCTGATGAGAAAAACAGAAGAGCAGGTGTTGAGGAAGAAGGGAAGCCGGCAGCTAGGCTTCCCTGGATGCATTCTCTAGTCTAGGTCCTTCGTCCAAATTATTTCATGTAAGATAATTTGATTCTCATTAAAACATGTTCATAAGGTCACGTCCATTTTGCAGATGCAGAAACCAAGGCTCAGAACTGTGGAATAACTCCCAGAGTACGGAGCCACGAACATGGAGACCTGGGATGGGAAAACTAATGTGTTGGGTTCTGGAAAACATCTGCTGCCCTCTCAAGAAAAGCTGTGATGATAAACATAAGATTGTGGAAGCCAAAGATCCTAGACCTCCTTTCCTACAAAAAGCATCTCTCCTGGGTGGAGTAAGTAAGCTAATGAGTTACGTTTTTGGTCACATTTTAATGGGAGCAGATCCCTCCATGTTCTCTCATTCTTGCAAAGACCACTTTATAAGGCTGACATTAGAAACTCATCAGTCTAAACTTTAATTCCAAAAATGTACCATTGTGTACATGTTCTTCCCCTACCCATCAGCTTGTTGACCTCCATGGGAAAGAGCTGAGTCCACGGTGGTGACCAAAGGGGACACTTTTGTGATGGCTCACATGGAAGGTCTGGGCACTTAAAATTTCACTTTCTTCTGTTTGGTATGCAGCATATTCAATTTCTCCCCCATTCCCTTTTCTTCATCTCTATTCTTATCCTACCACATCCGTGTTATGAAAATGGCTACTGAAATAAATCCGTTTCATTTGTGAAATCACATTATGGTTCTCTCCGCTCATGCCAGTTTGCCCAGATTAGCCCAGGCAGATGGCTGCAGAGTTTCATCGCTGGTGAGAAAACGGGCCCTTTCCAGAGATGAAGTACAGTGTGGGAGAAATGTTGTGGGTGCCAAAAAGCTGTGTGTATCAGTTTTTGGGCTCGCAAAAGCGGTGCTGTGCTTCAGGTTGACTTTGCCTTCTGAACAGAGGGCTCTCAGAGAGCTAGAAGCAGCTGGTTTTGGAGAAAAGATGGCTTGAAAAGAATCAGAGGCATTATGAGTCTTAAATTATTTAAGTTCCTCCTGTGGCAGTGAACTGTAATTGCTTCCTATTTCTGTAAATATTAGCAGCTGTGAGCCTTTCATGTAAGGAGCTAAAACAGCACTCAGTGTATCACACTTAGACTCTGGAATATTGTTAAATATCTGACCTTGGGCTGTCAAAGCACACTCATTACCCATGCTAGCCCTTCTGCTGGGGAGCTGTTGACACTCTGAACTGGTGCATTATTTTCAGCCTGGTCTGTAATAGCCTCAATAGATGGAGAACCGGCAAAGGGAATTGTGAGTCACCAAGTAGCAATGTCGTGATCCCTTTCCTCCAAGGAGGTCGCCTCTGTGCCCAGTGCGTTTTTGTTGTTTTCACACCTGTGACCACCTACAGCTGTCGTAGCTAATCCTTTGTCAAACGGGCAAAAACTTGAAATAGGACTAATTTGCATAGCAGCTCTTTTCTCTTTCGTCTCAGTTGATCTCTCTGCCTTGATCTCTACGTTTGGTGATTCGTTCATGCTGAATTTTTTTTTTCAGTCCTTCACACTCTTCATATTTGTATTTGTCTCTTGCACTTGGCCTGTGCTGAGCCTTCTGCCTGGAACACACCCTGCTGTCCCGTATCCTTTCCATGCTAGCTTCTACTTATTCTGACAGCTGCTCTCAGAGCCTTTCTTGACTGTCTGTACATGGGCTCATTATGTCTTTATTATCCCACAGACTGCAGGCACTTTGTCCAAAAAAACAAACATCGTATTAGATTGTAATAACCCATTTAGTGCTCTTCATCTGCCACTGTATAGCGACCTCCCTGAAGGTAAGAAAACTGCCGGCTTTATTTGTTTTAGTTGCAGGATCTGTGTGGAGACTGGCAAATAGAAAGGGATTGATGAATGTTATTTGAGTTGAATTCATAGTCCTGCATCTAGCACTGATGGGACATAATACCTGTGGCAGAATCCCATAGATGTCTTCAGGTAGCTGTTTGCCTTTCTTCCTTGTTAGCACATTTGTTTGGGATAGAATGTGCCTGGCTCCGGTAGGTGAATCACGATTGGCCTAAGCTCGTCATCACAGTCTCATTCCTTTATGCCAGTGATTGGTCCAAGAGTGGCCACATGACCCCCTCCTAGCCAATGAGACATAAATGGAAGTATGTTGAAGATTTGGGGAATTATTATTATTATTTTTTTAATTAAGAGAGTTGGGTGAGAAGGAAGCCATTTTTATCCTTGTCCCTTTATTTTTACTTGGATGCTTTCATAAAAGATACAAAGAAATGCAACAACTATTTGGTAACCAGGAGGAAAAAGGCCCCAGATGAAAGCAACACATGAGTGAGCATGCTATATGGAAAGATGGAAAGTTCTTAGGTGCCCGATGTTGTTGTTGAGCTATCAAAATCAACTCTGGGACAAGTGCCCTCCAGACTTTTACAAAATGAACAAAAAAATAATCTCTGACTTAAGCTAGTTTTTGCTAGGTTTTGTTACGTATAACTAAAATTGACTTAACATGTAGATATCAGGAAATGGAAGGTATGTGTGTGGATTTTGTAGCTCATTTGAAAACATAGCAGAGAAGGCAGCACAGAAAATATTTTGGGCCTGGAGTTAAAATACTTATTTTACCTGAACCTTTCTTGGGTGATCTTGGACAAATCACTCCTCTCTCCAATTCTGTAGCCACATGGTCATACTATGATAAGTATTTATTTGATTGCCAAAATCTATTTAATTGCCAACTATATGTAATATACCATTCTAAGTATTTATTTAGAAAAAATAGAGTTGAACTAAGCTCTTCTATTTGTAAAACTCTGACCCTGCAAAGAGTTTTAGGAACCATGAGTGTACAAATGCCCCTCAAAATCTGCCTTGATTCCAATCATGTTTTCCATTGGCCTTTCTCCTTATTCAAATTTCTTGCAGATCCCTGTCTGATAGAATTAGGAAAAAAGAAAACAAACAAAAACCACAAGCATCCGTCTCTGGCAAGCATGCTCGTGAAGCATGTCTCCTCTGCAGAGCAGAGTCTCCCGAAACCAGCAGGTAACAAGGAGCACATAAAGAGGAGGCAGTCTGCTCAATTTATTTTAGTACCAGGCCCTCACTTCCAGTCCACGTGCACATCTTTACTCAGTCTCAAGGTCTGGGCAGGTGCAGTCTATTTAGGTGACTCTGCTCTGGCTGGCCTCTCAAATTTCCTGGCTGAAGAGAAAGGCTAATGAGCTGCCATAAGGGGTGTTAGGGCCACTGCTGCCCAGGTTCAGTGGATGGTTTCACACTGATTCATCACGATCCCACCCTGATGAGGCCAGGAAGCTTGATTCAAACTGTGAGGGCCCTGTGAGTTGTCTGTATATACCTATCCTTGGTAGTGGAAGCGGTGGGGTGAGATTATCATGGCACCAGGCTGCTAGATAGGGGGTCACCCAGGCCTGACGAGGGTACTGGGCACTGTCTGGGGCAGAGATAATCATCACTCTGAATGAGATGGGGAGTGGTAAAGAACTGATCAATAACAATTGGTGGCTGTAAGTTTTAGGAATTGGTTCAGCTGGGGACTATAAGCAGGCTAGGGCTTGTATAGAGGGTCCTTTGTGTGGGCAGCCAGCACCTGCCGTGTTGCCTCTCTTGCATTTTTAGCATGTGCCTTCTGACTTGCGGTCTATGGTGGGTGCATTAGCTCCCACTGCAGTGTCTGAATTCCAGCAAGTGGGAAGAAAGGCAGAAGAATAGAATTGCACGTGCCTTATATCTTAGGGGTGTGACCAGAAAGTTGCACCAGTAACTTGTGCTCCTATTTCCCATTGGCTAGGACTTGGTCACATGTCATATCTGGCTTTAAGCAAGGCTGGGAGGTATAGTCTTAAACCTGGCAGCCGTGCACACAGATGGGAGACTAGACATCTCAGGCACAATGGTCCTTAAGGAATAGCAACCTGAGTGGCCTGCTGGTGAGCCTCAGCATCTACGAAGCTCTGAAATCTTTGTGGAATGATTCGGCTGCAGCCACAGCTCTAGTTTTCCTTTTCTATTTTCTTGTTATTGTCTCTTCTTCCAACTTGCTTCTACCTTATGGGAATGGAGAAGCCTGTTTTATCACACGATCTTTCTATACTGAGCTTAGGTCGGTGATATAGATACACACACACACACACATACACACATATATGTATATATAGTGATATATATGTGTGTACACACACATATATATGTGATTTAAATAGTATTTGCACAATTGTCTCTGTTTTTACAGACTGAAGAAGCAGATTGAAACCTAAACTTATACCTTCAATATAAGTTTGCCCCGTCCTTTCCCAACTGGTAATACAGCCCTTTGCTTCTAAAGGAGGGAGCGTGACCCCAGTACCAGCTGAGAGTGCAGAAAACGGACTTTAAAGGCGGCTTTCTTTGCCTGATGGGGTATGTTCTCTAGAGATGCTGTGCCTTGTTAAGGAAAAGCAACCAAACTGCTTTGGGTCTCTGTTTAAGATTTGTAAAAGACAGCAGGAGGCAACAGGCGGATTGCAAATTCTCCAGACACATCAACTCTCCATGAGCACTAAGGAGAAATGACATGGTATCTGTTCCCTGACAACATAATCGAGGAATATTCCTCTGAAGAACAATTCTTAATTTGTACTTTATTTTGTATTTTTAAGAGATACACTATTAGAGAATTTAAAAGTTGTAATATTTCATACTAGAGGGATTTAAGTTCTTTCCGTCCATTATTTTGACTGTGAGTTGTTGACATTTTCTCATTCTCCAGTGAATCTCCAATATATTCTTATAGAACCCTACGAGTAGACAGGTCTATGCTCTGGCTTCTGCAAAGAATGAAGGGAAATTTTGAGCAGTTCTCCTATACTATATATACTATACTACTATATACTATATATAATTAATAGTTTTAAAAATGAACAGTTTATTCTGGTGACTTGTGGTTGGTTAGGGAAAAGAGGCCACTGGTGGAGTATCGTTTTCCTATTGTGTGGTGAAATTCATAAGGCTTTTTCCTACAGAAACATGAGAAAGTTCAGGAATAAGTTGGTGTTAGGTGGGCAGTGAGCAGGGGGAGACTACCTGACCGCCATTCCCTTACAGCCTTCTCTAGCTTGTGGGCTCTGAGCTGGCCAGGAAGTGCCATCTTGGGATGGAATGTCAGCATCCTCTCTTCTAGAGATGCACCAGGCTCCTGCTCTCTACCATCCTCTTCCACGTGGATGAAGCTTGTGGGCCAGGTCTCACGCCTTCAGAGTCCAGTTCTCTGCTAGGTGAAAGACTGATCACCCTAAGAAGATGCTCTAATGGTGGGAACATCAGGCACTTAGGTGGTTGTACACAGGAGATATTTAAAGGAGGATATTTTTATGTTCCTTAGAAGCTCATTCTTGTCTAATTTCAGAACCATGAACTCACTTGGGCTAAAATAACTCAAAAATTAAATTTTTCCATGTAAATAAGGAAATGAAAGAAACTTGAAGGGCAGGTTCTTGAGAGTGAGAAAGTTCTCTAACCCTCCTTTTTCCCTGTTTTATAAGAATATCTTTATATATGTATGTATACATGCACGTATGTATGCATGAATGGATGAATGGACGTATGTGTCTATCTATCTATAATCATTTATGTTCCTGGGGGGGTGGAGATTTTCCAAATATGTATGCTGCCAAAAACCTACTTTTTACTATTTGACTAAAGGGTGAAGAATGGAGTGAGGGGGTAGGGAAGATATCTGACTGCTAAAAGTGGGGCTGATGTCATTATAGATTTATTGATCCATTTTGTCCTTGTGAGACAATTCATCTTTCACAGAATCAGAGCATGTTTTGCATTGGAAATCTGAAGACTATATTTCCAAATGCTTATTTTACACATGGTGGAAACTTTACATCCAGAGATAAGTGACTTGCTTAAGGCTCCCCCCATCCCAACCACAAAAATTGCTCTGTTGCTTTACTTTTTGGAAAGCAAACAGAAAGGTCCAAAAAATTTCCCCAAGTGACTAGATTTGTATAACCAGCTTGTGTACTGAGCACAGAACATTACCAAGCACTTAAAAATTTCCCTTCATAGTTACTACACTTTTCCCTACTTCCAAAGTCAACTATGAGCTATTTTACTTAACACATAGCTTAATATTGCCTGTTTTTAAATTCTCTGTAAATTGAATCATGCAGAATCTCTTGTCCTCCTCCTCCCCCCCTCCTCCTCCTTCTTCTGGGGGAGAGGTGAGGGGGTGGCATTGAGCTCTGACTCTTCATTCAACATGATGTTTATGAAATCAATCCATTTTCCATGTTGTAATTGTCCATTTGTATCAGTACTTTCCAGAGTATAACAAAATTTATTTTCCCATTGCTTTGTTTTTAATGACCAGAGAATCCTAGTGCTGGTTTTCACTTCTATCTTAATTATTTTGCCTCTAGTCAGGAGTATTTTTCAAAATCATCCCATACAGCAGTTGTCCGAGGTTGAATCGTTAAGTACAACCACCAGGAAACCAAAGTGTATACAACTACTTATTGTTTGCTACAGCAATTCCCATTTGCCTTTGGCCTGACCCTCTTTGATTATTGAGAAACTAGTTGAACACGTGTTAGATGACATTCATCCCCTTCTTTTTTATTCTTCATGATGGCATTTTGCTATTATGAATTGATTTAAAATTTGGTTTTGAATGATTCATGTTAGAGTGGTTTGTGTGGAGGAGTGACTTTCCTGTTCATTTTCCGCAGATCCACTGGGAGAATCCAGATGGTTCTCGCATTTTTAGTGAATGAACACTTGCCATCTTGCATAATCTAATTGTCTGAAACTGTCCACATGCTTACCATCTGAGGGAGGGTTTTCTGCCAAAGGTGTCAGGTTATCTTTCAGATGGCTTTAAGAAAGAAGGCATTTTAATCTGAAAACATGGCATGCAAAAACGTCTCTCCTGGGTGACTCAAACTGACAGTTCTTCAACGCCTTTATTAAAAATACAATTCACCGGTCTGAAAGAGAAAATCTAATTATTTAACTGCCAGCAGTTTTCCCCATGGGAAAATAAACTTTAGGTGTTTACAATCAAGTTAGCTAGATTTTAACCAATTTACTTATTTAACCAAGTACTTAAAAAATCAATACTGTACCTTGTAACTTCTTCATTTCCATTGATTTTGATTAAACAGGTAATTGGCAGATGATCAATAGGCACGATTCTGATGAGCTGGTTTGGCTGAGCATTCCCTGTGACAGAACTCTGGGAAAAGGGAACCCAGAGGTTTGCTGACATGCCATTCTATCTTCAATAAATGCAAGCTGGCTAATAAATATTTAATGGGCAGTTGTTTGCAGTTAATAGAATTAGATAATTCTATTCGAATCCTGTTTGGAGACCTACAGGTATCATATATCACCATTGAAGACAGGATTAATAATTGAAACTAAGTGACTAGTAATGACAGAGACAGTCAGATTAAGCAGGATCTTAAGCCATTTGGGAATTTGTGTGTGTGTGTGTATGTATGTAGTGTGTATGTATATGTGTGTGTGAGGGTGAGAGAGAGAGAGTCAAAGAGACAGAGGGATAGAAAGATGAGAGAGAGAGGGAGAAAGAGAGAGAGAAACACCCAGGGAGACATATAGAGAGAGACAGGGACAGAGAGACAGAGAGAAAGAAAGAAACTCTGTATGATTTTTAGACTCTAAACCATTATAAGGATTAGCTAATGCAGCAAGTCTGGGACCAGTCTTAAACATGATAACAAAGCACGAGGCCCCTGGGGGTTATTTAATATCTCATCCTCTCAGTTAATGAGATGGAAAATAGTTCACTGTTTATCTACACTAGATTGAGCAGATGTTGCCAATTCTGTTTTATAGGATGTAATCTTGGTGAGATTGTCTTCTGTCCATTACCTTTTCATGGCCTGGATCTCTGCTGTACTCTTCTTATTGGGGGAGGAGGGTAGGTTGCAGATACTTTCCTGGCCGAAGACTAGAAGAAAAAACCCTTGAAGTCAGGACTTAGTGGCCTTTCCCTCTAATATGGCAAAGCTGATTGGTTGACACCGGATCGTGGACAACACAGGGCTTCTTAAACGTGAAGACTATTGACTCTATGGACCTCACCCGCCAATCACTGTTTACGATACTCTTCAGGCTTGTGATTTTATTTCATTTATTTAATTTGCCATTGTACACTTCCCTGTTCCACAAATGCATAATGAATTAATTTTTGCATTGGGCCTAAAAGCCTAATTTGATTTTTTTGTAAACATTTTTAATTTTCCAGAGCCATTAGATAACCAGTATTTCCCCAAATTGTGGGATCAGGGAACAAGCTAGTTTAGAAACACAAGGCATTAAATATTTAGTTGGAGATATTAAGCCACTTTAGGAAGTGGCATATGAATGGACCTGTTAGGACTTCCCTTTGTAGGAGATTGCTGAACTTGTCATAGGCATGGATATAAAAAGTTTTTTTCGTATGCAAAAATGCGTGAAGGTGTGTGATATTTGCTATTAGATCAGTGGCACAAGGATTTGAGGGTGAAGTCTTTGTTATTCTCTCAACTTTTTTCTCTTGTCCCAAGATGGCTGCCACCACTTTAACCATTACGTTTGCTTTCTAGGCAGGAGCAAGCAGGCAGGGTTAGCTTTTCCCAGAAAGTCCCAGAAGACATCTGCTTACTTCTCATTGGTCATGCCTGTGTCACATGGCTACCCTGAGTTGCAGGTGTCTCTGGAAAAGTGGGTTTGTATTTCTCTAGTCTCTACAGGAGAGGAAGGAAAGGGAAAAGGAAAGGGAATTGGCATAAGTATTATATGAGCCAGCATGTTTTATCAGAATTAGTCTTTGGTACATTTGCCACATTCTTTAAAGACATTTTCTAATTTTGTAGTAAATACTGACTTAAATTTCTCCTATCGGAGTATAAGCCCTTGAACTATTTTTTAGGCTCCATGTTCTAAATGCTAAGTATAAAGGCTTGCATGTGGTGTATGGGAGGTTCTTGAAGAATTATGCTATATTCTTGGGAGAAGGAAGTAGGAAGGGGAAGAATTAGGGAGAGAAGAGGAAGGCAGGGACCAAAGATGATGTTAATATATGTAAATAACTAAAATATATATCATAATAAACCATTAGAATGTTCCAAACATTACTTATCCCTGATTATTCTAGTTAATTAAAATTTTATGATCAACTTTGTTTATATTTACTAAGAAGTTACTATTACTGAAGCATTGCTAAGTAATATTTCCACTTGAGTTTTTCTTAGTCTCTTTTTCTTAATGTTTTAAAAATACTTATTTTCCTCTTATTCAAAATAATAAGCATTTATTGCAAAAATTTTTACAAAATACCAATAACAAGGAAGAAACATTCGGAAATTTACTGGATATAACTTATGTTGATATTTCTAGTATAATAGGACCTTATTTTGTGCAAATTTAAGCAAATTGTGAAATGATATAACATAAATGTTAATGCTTGATTTAATGTACAGATTTGAAATGATAATAATTTCTCAAATTTCAAATCGTGCATTACAAGGTATAATTTTTAAGCTGGCTAGCCCTAGAATTAAAAAGGATGTTTAGGGTTGTGGGTTGGGTCACTGTGATTGGTAACTCAAAATCCCCAGCATGTTTTATGAGAATTAGTCTTTGGTAGGTCCACATTTGCACCAATCTGACTATTTTTTGAAAGATTTTATTTATTTATTTTTAGAGAGAGGGGAAGGGAGGGAGAAAGAGAGGGAGAAGAATATCAATGTATGGTTGCCTCTCACACGCCCCCCACTGGGGACCTGGCCCACAACCCAGGCATGGGCCCTGACTGGGAGTTGAACCAGCAACCCTTTGGCTCATGGGTCAGTGCTCAGTCTACTGAGCCACACCAGCCAGGGCCCAACCTGACTGTCTTAAATATGAGTTTATTTATTTAGATAAATATAAGATTATGCTCTACATTCTTTTTATAAAAAGATTTTATTTGTTTATTTTTAAAGAGAGGGGCAGGAAAGAAGATAGGGAGAGAAACATTGATGTGCTAGAGAGATATCAATTGGTTGCCTCTTGTATGCCCCCAACTGGGGACCTGGCTTGCAATCCAGGCAGGTCTGCTGACTGGGAATCAAACTGGTGACCTTTTGGTTTTCAGGATGACGCCCAGTCCACTGAGCCAACCAGTCAGTCCTCTACATTCTATTTCGATGATGTCTTATTTTAATTGTTGGCTGAGTTTGTTCTCCTATCTTGTCGTTAGCAGATAGTAGTGGCCAGTGAGAGAAATGTTCAGAAATGTTTGTTGTCATCATCAACAGTCAAGACAGTAACAATATAGGGGCTGCTGTGTGATTCATTCTTCTCATTCATTTCTCTCTCTTTTTTGAGTAATATAAACAAGGCTCAGATTCAACTAATGTTTATTGAGCTCTGGTTATGTTCCAGGCATCCTGCTAGGCACAATTACAAATGTTCATTCAATTAGCACTCAGAATAATTCTATGTGAAAATGGTCATACTGTCTACTTGGCATTTCCCTCGACTTCTTTTTCTTGCCTCCCATACCTAATTAGCAAATTGTATCAGCTCTACCACTGGAATAGGTTTGAGTCTGCTTACTTCCTGTCTCTGCCACTACTACCTTAGTCTAAATCATGGCCATCCTCTACGCTGATGGCTTCAAGAGTCTCCAGACTGCTCTCTGCTTCGAATCTGCACCTTCTCTTCCTTCCTCTCGGTCCATCATCGGTTTCCTAGTGGGAAGACAGAGTGGAAAAGTATGATCAGGTTAATATACAAACATACTGCATAGCTTCTAGTCTCAGATGTGTCTGGAAAATGGAGGAGAAGGGAGGTTTGGAAAAATCTTGTGCCTTTAAATAATCAGAAATACAAAATTATGAGATGGGGATTCCATTTCAATTGACATCAAGTTGACATGGAAGTACTGAAGAATAGATCTGATTATGAAGTTTGGAAAATTTAAATATGCCACATATCTTTTCTTCTGTTGGGAATAATGCAAGTCAGAATTTGTCAGAGCTCCTGTCTTAATAACATGAGGACATGTGTCAGTCCTATAAACAGTGAGCACACCTGTGTATGGTATTGCATGTTTTCTGAATCCCATTGTCAGTAATGAATTTCTACCCACTGTGCTAGAAGAAGAACTGAACTATCTTTTCATTCCCTTAGAGAAAATTACAGTTACAAAATTATTGTCCTTTGGAGGGGTGATTAAAGAATAGCAGAAAGTTATCACAGAAGTGTTATTGGCCAGTTAAGTTGAAAAAATTCTGGATTTTTGTGGTATTTGTTACATTTGTCAACATTAAAAAATGTAGTTTGCTTTGATTTTTTTTCATTCTTAATAAATATTCATGTTCATACCTAATTTTGTATTTGAAATAAAAGAGACCACTCCCCCATCCACCATTATTTAAGCCTTGGGCACTACAAAACCTGGATCTTGCTTTATTTTTGTGAACTTACCCAGTTTCATGTTTCCCAGAAGTTCCTTCTCCTTAGCTGGATCTGAGGTGCAACCCAAATCTGTTTCATACAACCCGGAGAGCTTTCACTAACATGAATACCTGTAAAGAAATTAGTGACTCAGTGGGACTCAGAGGAAAGAAGAAGAGGACTTGTGTGGTGGGTGGGTAAAGAAAGGTCCCAGTTAGGGGACAGTTCTCAGGGGAAGCATGCTCATATGGGTGTAGATGGAGGTCCTTAGGGTGTTCCTCATTATCCCAAAGGCAATTAGTAGTCATAGGACAAAGAAAACCCCTGGATGCCAGCCCTACAAAGAAATAAGCAAGGAAGGAGACTGAAATGAACTGGAGAATTTAGCCAGCAGCCAGCCCACTCCTTGCAAGTTGTACACACTCCTCAATCCAGGGTGGTGACTTTGTTCGAGGGGCCAGGCGCCGCTATCCATTCAGCTGGAGCCAGTGCTTAATGAAATCATAACAGCAGGAGCTGCTCAGTGGAGAGGGCTCTTTTGATTTGTAGCTCCTTTTGTTGCTTTCCTTTTGAGTTTCCTTGGTTCTGTGGTTGGGACCTCCACTGCCCTAGAAAAGTTCAGGAACTTGAAAGGGAGAAAGCCCTCCCTCTTCAGGGCCAGCTCCTCCACTTTCATCCTGGGTCAGGTGTTCCCGCCTCACAAAGATGGTGCTAAATGGAACTCTCTGCAACCTCTGGGTAGCTGGGAGTCCTTCTGAGATGTTATGTCCTGGAAATAATGGAGTCTTGTTACTACAGGCTGTTAACATACACCTTTCCATTGAAGAAAGACATCCAGGCAGCCACAGAGCATGTGGTTTCCTGTAGAATCTCAGGCTCCGGGATCTCTCAGGGAGTCTGGCTCTGTGAAAGGAACGTAGAAACCTTAGGCCCTTACTTCTGAGAGTTCTTTTTCTCTTTTTCCCTGTGTAAGTTATTCAATTTTTATCTCTATGTTTTGCAACATAAGGAGTTTCGGGTAGATGGTTGTAGGAAACAACCCAGTACAAACAATTTTAGGGAATATGCTCTGAAATGTGATTGTGTCATCTTCTTTAAATGACTCAGATTTATAATATCTATATTAATATCTACATTTATGTCTATATCTGTATCTGTATCTACATCTATATGTTAGGCTGGATCCCTTGCTTTCTGGAATTTTCTATGCGTCCTTCTACCTTGACTGCTACAGAGGACAAATGCATGGGCACCCTCCCCTGTCTGTGTAGACACTGCTATTTGAGCGTGACATTCTTCCTGCTAAGCTCTGGTGTGGCTTCCAAACCATCTTTAAAGAGGGTTCAGGAGAGCCACTCTCAATCAATTGACACTTGTGCCTCAATAAAAAAGATTGTGGAGGGAATAAAAACTTCCCTTTACACGATTCCATGATCCTTTTACTGAAGATCATCTTAAAGGCCAGGCACTTATTGGCTTAATTCCAAGATAGAAAAAGAGAATAGGAACTTTATAGAAAGTTTAAAATAAACACGGGGTAGCAGGGCTGGTGAAATGTGAGGGGGAGAGAGAGATGTGTTTAATTTCTATTAGGTATTTTTGTCTGCCGGGCTGATTATGAAAAAAACCCTCAGCAAATCAATTATAGTTAGAATGACAGGGTGCCATACTAATAGTTGAGACAAGCTTCATTAGGCATTTGTGAGTCTGGCTTTTTTTCTTCTTGAAGGTCTGCCTGGGTCACTGGAATAACTCCGAATTTGGGTCAAGGACCCAAGTAAGGAGGGGAAGGCTCATTTATCATCTGAGAGGGGCGAGACAACTGTCAGCACTCCATTTGATTCCAGCTGTGAAGTGAACAGCTTATTTTGTTTTAGTGATGATTTGAGAGACTCATCAATAAAATCACCAATACTCTGCAGTGCAGCAATCCATCAGTGTGTGTGTATGTGTGTGTTTGTACATGTGCTTGCTGCAAGCGGGGAGAGAAAAAGCAGGGATAACTTGATCTTTGCACACCGATATACATATAACTTCCTCCTTTCTCTTCACTGATGTTAGGGACTCATCCCAGGGTCTCCAGCTGGTCCATCATCTCCCCAATGGTCAGCATAGTGAGTTTGTTCCCCAGCTTTATTGCTCAACTGTGTTACTCCTGTAACTGAGTCCAGAGGACTCTTTGGAGGAAGGGGTGATTAACTGGAAGAAATGGACTGAGTAGTCTGTCACCAATCACTCTCCCTTATTTTCAAGAACTCATCTCTTGCAGTTTAATCATTTTAAAGACTCTAAGGTCCTCTTTGTAATTTCCCAGGTACTTACTAATCTAACACACACTGGGCATTTTAGGATGTGCAAGGACTGTGCTGTTTCTTTTTTCATGATTTTATTTAATTTCCATAACCACACTGTGGGTCAGGTACTATTATTATTTCCTGCATTAGTTAGTGTAGGCTCACAGTTCTAACAAATAGGCCCAAAATGAAAGATGGCTCAGATACCATAGGTTTCTTAACACAGTTATTCAGGCTGATGGAGGCTGTGCTCTTTTTAACAGCTTTTAAAGTCACCCTGGGGAATTACCTCTATTCTAGCCAGCTGAAATGTGACAAGAAGAGGAATGGAGAACTGTGTGGGAGGTCTTGATGCATCAGGTCTGGAAGTAATGGTTTTCAATTCTGTTCACAGTCTATTGGCTAGAACTTAGTCACGTGACCACATCTAATGGTAAGTCAGATTGGAAAATTCCATCCCCAGGGAGGAGGGGAACAGCCACTTCTCTGAGAAAACTCCACACTCTGGGGGAAGTGCAGTGCAGATTTTTGGTGATCTGTTAGCCATTTTTGCCCTCGTTTGTTTCTTTGGCTACCAAATACCTAAGGCTACATTTCTTCTCTTGCCATTCTCTAAGAAAGACAATCCAGAGTCACATTCAGCTATTGCTTCCAGGTCAAAGTCCATGCGTTCTGGGCAATGTACTGTTTCTACACCCAATGTGGATGTGTGTGATTCCTTGTGCCTTTCAGCATAGGAACAGAAAGGTGAGTTATCTTCCCTGGCCCTGCCATATACCCAATATGAAATGATAGAACAACCACACACACACAAATTCCATCCTGGAAAATAAAAGCATGGGAGACTCCAAGCCATCACTGATCTGCAGCAATGATGAAATCATCCCTGACCTAGTATATGATGGGCTTTTCAAAAGAGGTTTTATGGACATTTGAAAAGAATGCATTTTCCTGTTTGGTACATACACATATAAAATGTTTGTGTATATATATGTAATATGTATTATATTCATGTGTATTTACCATATTGAATATATGTGGATGTTTTATATTCATACTTGTAGTATGAAGAGAGAACACGTGCCATAAACAGTGAATTCACCTTACTGTTATTCAAATCCTCTGTATTTTTACTTCATTTGCTATGTGAAATAAAGCATATGTTGAGAAAAATGCTTAAAACATATGTGCAGTTTAGCATAGCAATAACATGAATGTTAGCATAGTCATTCTGTGGATCAAGAAATAACCTCACTAGCATGCCAGAAGCCCTTCTCCCCCATTACTTCCTCACTTTCCTAACTTAATAAGACTCCTCACTTCCCTCTTTTCCTATGTAGTTTTATTACCTAAGCATGCATTCCTAATATACATACCTTCAATCGGTCTGTTTTTTTTTTTTAAAAATTATATTAATGGACTCATACTGTGTGCATTTCTGGTGCCTTTTTGCTAAACATTGTAATATTCATTTAATACTACTGTAGATTTATTTTCATTCATGATTTAGAAATGCTTATTTGTTACTCTAGTCTGTTAAATTTTTAAGTCTTACCTTTTCAGGAAATATATTTAATCCTATGATCTGTTGCTTGGTCAAAATTTAATCAAGAACAATTATTCTATATTAACTACAACATATATTGAAATTTTTTGCTTACCTCTTTAGCTTTTTTCAGTTTTTTAAATCGGAGAGAGGGGAAAGGAGGGGAGGGGAGAGAGAGAAACAGTGATGTAAGAGGAACATTCATCGGTTGCCTTTTTGTAAGCACCCTGATCGGCATACAAACCTACAACCTGGGTACACACCCTGACTGGAAATTGAAACTGCAACCTCTCGGTCCATGGGATGAAGCTCCGACCCACTGAGCCACCCTGGCCAGGGCCCTCTTCAGCTTTTTGAAAATGTTGTTATATATCCAATAAAGTACACAAACTTTGCATAGCTGGATGAATTTTTACAAAGCACATTTGTAACCACAGCAGAGACCAAGTTATGGAATTTTTCTAGCACCTAAGAAAGGTTTTCTCATGTCCTTTCTAGTCATTACCCGCTCTCCACAGATATCAGCCATGCTGATTTTTATCATCAGAAATTAACTTTTCCTTTTGTCAACCTTCACATAAGTGAAATCATACAGGAAATCCTCTTTTGTGTCTTTCTTTGAATAGGTTTTGGGGTTTCATTCATAGTTGGGTGTTATAGTAGTGGTTTTTCATTGCACCAATATATCACCATTTGTTTATCCATTCTGGCTTATAATAAATATAACTGCTCTGAGCAGTCTTGAACATGTCTTTTTGTGGATGTATATATGCATTCATCTTGGAAATATGCATAGACATGGAATTGCTGGGTAACAAGGCAGCTGTATGTTTCACTTTAGCAAAACTGTTTTCCAAATAGCTTTAGAAAGTGCTTGTAACACTTTTCACTCCAAATGGCCCTGTCTGAGAATTCCAGTTGCTTCATATCATCACCAACACTGTGTCGTCAGTCTCTTTAAAATTTTAACCAGAGGTTGGCAAACTTTTCCTGTCACTGGCCAAATAGGAAATATATTAGACTTTATGGACCAACCATTTAACTCTGCTGTTGTAGTGAAAAAGCAGTCATTGACAATAAGTGAACAAATGGACATGTTTGTGTTTGCTTATAATTGGTCTGAGACATCTTTTCCATCACATGCATACCAGCCAATGGGTAGGGGAGAGGAAAAGTGGAAGGCATCCTTCTTTTCTTCAAGAGCATGGCCCACAATTATACCTGTCAACCCATTCCACACCTAATTGGTCAGAATGTTGTCACAGGGTTAGATTGCAAGAAAGAATGGGAAATTATTTAGCTGGTTACCTCTGTAATCAGCTAAAAGTCTCCAGGGTTCTAGTAAAAGAAGAAAGGGAGAATGACTGATAGACAATTAGCTGTCTTTCCCACAGTGGGTCATGTGCTGTAGAAAACTTCTTTAAGTTAAGAAAAATAGATATTTATTTGTTTCATTTTATGTTTCCTCTCTATGTTTTTCATTCTTTCTCTGGAACACATCATAGACAGGTATTGGCTTTCTAAGATCTGTCTTCTGTTGATAGCTATCACTTCTGTTATGAAGATTTCTCTCTCTTTGTCCATTTGATAGATTTTTAGCTTGTTAAAATTCAGTTGATGTCCATTTTGGTATTTGGTTGATTCGTTTTCTAAAAATCTTAGCAGTCATATTTTTAATTTTCAGACTGTGATCACTGCTTCTTATGGTGTTCTTTAATAGCTGCAGCATCTTGTCAAATCTCTTGATGATATTTATTTTATATATATGTATATATATACTCACACATTTCTATTAAATATTGTTAATAAGCCCTGTTTACATGGGATTGGTTATTTTTATTTTCAGCCTAGTATCTCATTCTCTTGTTATTTTCCTAAGTTTTGATATTTTGGAGCTCTTGCTCACATTTATGAATTACGTCTTGATGGATTGTATTAATAGTTGAATTGGATTTCTTCAGTATAAGTGAAAACAGCTGATAATTAATATTTAGTAGCTGATGTAAGTATCTGGGTAGATAATTCAGTTAGGGTTATGGGTTCCATGGCTCTGCAGCTCTGCAGGGCAGAAGGATGGAGCAACACCTGGCTGTGTAGCTCCTTCACAGGATGTGAGTAGCGTGACTGCTGGATGCTAAGAGTTCCTTGCATAGCTTATGTTCCCATGCTCACTCAAGTTATCTTTTGGGGTGTATTTTTAATTTTATTTAGAGTAGTATATTTGAGGTGTATCATTCAAAATATATTGAAATCACTTTGAAATCAGGGGCCACTGCAACTTTTCTCCAGCACTTCAATTAATTTTCTTACAGTCACAAGATTTACTGTTTCTGCCAAGGCTCTCCCACTATACCCGATTCTCTTCTTTGGGGGCTTGTTCTGTAGTTCTGTTGGTCTTCTCTGGACTGCATGGGGTTGTAGATTTCTCAGTTCTGTGGGAGTTCACTGTTGATCTCATGGCATGTGTTTTCCATCTTCCAGAAGTTCCTTCATGAGGAGGTTGGCCAACACACAGTCTGTGTTCAGCCACCATGAAGCCAAGCTTGTCTGGATCAACAGAGGTCTGTGTCAGGGTTGTAGAGGAACAAGCCAAGAATCTCAACAGGTTTCTTGGAACAGGCTAAAACTTTGAAAGCATTACCCTTTTTGTGCTGCAATAACTTGTTTAAACCATTTCCGACTGAATGTTTTATTTTGCTAGAATCTTTCAGGACAGTTTTGCGATAAGCCTGGGAGGCACACATCTGGATAACAGCACAGAGTCTGGGACTGTGGGCATCCGGGGCTGTCCGGGGACCAGTTACCACGCCAGCACTGGCCTGGAGGAATGAAATTAAATGACCAAATGGGAGATGGGGGTATTTTTGTTTGCTGTATCTTGCTCTGACTTTGTCCCTCTTTATTTAGGGTTAAGCCCATCCACTTATTTAAATGGACTTTTGGCGTTTTTTAACCATATTTAGCGGAACAAAGTTGGGATCTAACTACTGTTCGGATTCATCAAGAATTACTCTATTAGGACTTCCGGCCAAGATGGAGGTGTAGGTAGACACACTGTGTCTCCTCACACAATGAAAATTAAGGACAACAAAGATTTAGAAACAAAAAAACAACCAGATCTGACAGAAAATTGAACCGTAAGGAAGTTCGACAACCATTCACCCAGACCGGTAAGAGGGTGGAGCCAGTGGCCTATGGAGGGGGGTTGCTGCAGGAAAAAGCAGTGGTTGGTGGACCTGGGCGTTCGGGTAGTGGCTAGCAGACCCCAGGCATGCAGGTGGCTGACCACGGACACACATTCATGCACAGATAAACCAGGCGAAAATGGGGAGACAGATCATGCAACCCAGGGCCCCAGTGCTGGAAAATAAAGCCTAAAAGAACCAATTGAAAACACTTGTGGGTGTTGAGGTGCTGGGAGAGACTCCCAGCCTCACAGGAGAGTATGTTTGAGAGAGAGACCCACAGGGTCCTGGAATGTGCATGGGCCTGCCTGCCTGGGAGACAGCACCAGAAGGGCCCAGCTTGCTTGTGGGAAGTGGCAGAGGGGACTGGGATATGAGAGAGAGTGGAGCAAAGCATCATTGTTCCCTGTCTGACCTCACCCCCGCATACAGCATCACAACCCAGTGATGTGGGTTGCCCAGCCTTGGTGAATACCTAAGGCTCTGCCCCTCATACATAACAGGCATGACCAGACTGCCTCTCCAAAAAAATATGGCTCAAGTGGAAGAACATATCAAAGCCCCAGAGCCAATACATCTAAGTGACCAAGAGATAGCCACCCTATCAGATGCACAGTTCAAAGAACTGGTGATCTGGATGCCCACAGAATTGGCTGATTTTGGTAGCAAATTAGATGAAAAAAATGAAGGCTACACTAAGTGAAATGAAGACAAATGCACAGGGAACCAATAGTGATGGGAAGAAAACTGGGACTCAAATTAATGGAGTGGAGCAGAAGGAAGAAAGAAACAACCAAACAGAAAAGAAGGAAGAAATAAGAATTCAAAAAAATGAGGAGAGGCATAGGAACCTCCAGGACATCTTGGAACGTCTCAACATCCGAATTCTAGGGGTATCAGAAGGAGAAGAGGAAGAGCAACAAGTGGAAAACTTATCTGAACAAATAATAAAGGAGAACTTCCCCAATCTGGCAAAGGAAATAGATTTCCAGGAAGTCCAAGAAGCTCAGAGAGTCCCAAAAAAGTTGGATTCAAGGAGGAACACACCAAGGCACATCATAATTACATTAGTCAAGGTTAAAATGAAGGAGAGAATTCTAGAAGCAGCAAGGGATAAAGGCAGGGTCACCTATAAAGGAGTTCCCATCAGACTGTAGGCTGATTTCTCAAAAGAGACCTTCCAGGCAAGAAGGGGCTGGAAAGAAGTATTCCAAGTTATGAAAGTCAAGGACCTACATTCAAGATTGCTCTATCTGGCAAAGCTGTCATTTAGAATGGAAGGGCAGATAAAGTGCTTCTCCAATAAGGTCAAATTAAAGGAATTCATCATCACCAAGCCCTTATTATATGAAATGTTAAAGGGACTTATCTAAGAAAAAGAAGATAAAAAATATGAACAGTAAAAAGATAGCAAACTCACAGTTATTAACAACCACAGCTAAAACAAAAGCAAACTAAGGAAACAGTTAGACCAGGAGCAGGAACACAGAAATAGAGATCACATGGAGGGTTAGCTACAGGGGAGTGCGAGGAGGAGAGAGGGGGAAAAAGTACAGAGAATAAGTAGCATTGACGGTAGGTAGAAAATAGACAGGGGGAGGGCAAGAATAGTGTGGGAAATGTAGAAGCTATAGAACTTATGACATACGGACATGAACTAAAGGGGGAATGTGGGTAGGAGGGGTGTGCAGGGTGGAGGGGAATGAAGTGGGGAATGGGACAACTGTAATATCATAATAAAATAAAATAAAATTTAAAAAATGTAAATAAAACAAAATGTTGTTTACAAATTTAAAAAAAAGTGAAAACGGAGAAGGAAGATGGCGGCACGGTAGAAGGAAGCAGATTCCACTTTCCCCTACACATGGGAGAAAAACCTGGCTACTCTACAGAGGATCAGAGCAAATAGCCATCAGAAACACAGCATATTTGAAAACAGGAGATTGAAGAATGTAGTGGATGTTGAAAAACCAGATGGTAAGGAGAGTACTTCAGAACAATAAGAGCCCTGGTATCAGCATGGTGACCAGGGCAGCTGAGGCCCCGGGCCTGGCACTTGCCAGGCTTGCCAGAGGGCTCTAGGGAGGGAGCGGGGTCAACCACTTCAGAGAGGAGTTAAGGTCTCAGTGGCAAACATGCTAGGGATGTGAACACCCACACATAGCCCTGGGAGGACTGCACGCCGGAGCTCATCCGACCGGAGGTGTCCGTGCACCATCAGACATGGCTGCTCGACGATGACTGCAGATGGCTGTGAGACCATAGGCACCTGCGAGCAACTGGGGTGGGCGCACGGCATGTAGAAAACCTGAGCTTACACCCATAAACTTGGGAAAATATGTGCTCCCCAGGAGGCTCAGAACATATGCCTGAGGCCCTGTGAGGAGAGGCACTGGGCTAGCTCTGAGAAGAGTGCACGGCTAGCCCTGGGGAGAGTAGCCCAAAGATAACTGAGTGCTGAACAGGGAGAAAAGTGATACTGTCATCCCTAGGACTTTGCAGCCAGCAAGACCAGAAAAACTGGCTTGGCAACTCTGAAAACAGCAGGAGGGTTTTTTTTTTTTTTTAATTTTTAAAATTATTTATTTCATTACTTTTATCTTTTTACCCCTGAACTTCTTTTGCTTCTCGTTACTTTTCTCTTGTTTTATCCCTTCTTCCTTTCTTTCCAATTTTATCTCTTCTTCCTTCCTCTTTTTTTCTTTTTTCTTCTTTTTTCATTTTTTTCTTCCTCTTTTCTCTTTTTAAATACCCACTAGTGAGACAAAAAAGAAGAGAGGAAAAAAACACCCCCCAAAACCTGGAATTGTGAAAAAATCAGAGTTGGTCCCAAAGAGGGGGCAGTTCAACAGCTGAGACAGTGGAAGCTGTGAACACCAGGATACCCGAAGGAGACAGCACCACTGAATCTCACAGGTATCCTACCACAGAAGTTTACACCATAAACCCAGGGAGCCAGAACAGATCAATTTAAGAAGCTGAGGCTAACAAGAAGAGTCTCACAAACAATGGGAAGACAAAGAAACTATCCCCAAGTGAAAGGAAAGGAGGAAGCCCTAGAAAGAATGCTAAATGAAATGGAGGCAACTCAACTATCAGATATTGAGTTCAAAGCGATGGTTGTCAGGAAGCTCCATGAGCTCTCAGTGAGCTACCAGAAACTACAGGGAAGCTACGAGGAACTCACTGCAAACTATATCAACAGGAAAAAGGAAATAGAAACTATCAATAAAGGCCAAGGGGAAATGAAGAATACAATTTCTGAACTGAAGAACACAGTGGAAGGAATGAAAAGCAGAACTGATGAAGCAGAAGATCAGATCAGCGAGTTGGAGGACAAAGTAGAAAAAAATACCCAGAAAGAGCAAGAAAAGAAAAAGAGGCTCAGAAAGAATGAAGAGGGATTAAGAGAAATGCAAGAGAATACAAAATGTAATAATATCTGTATAATAGGGATTCCAGAAGGAGAAGAAGAGCAAGGGATAGAAAACCTATTTGAAAAAGTAATGATGGAAAACTTCCCTAATTTGATGAGAGAAAAACTCACACAAATCCAGGAAACAGAGAATCCCAATCAAGAGGAACCCAAAGAGGCCCACTTCAAGACACATCATACTTAAAATGGCAAAATTCACCCGTTTGATTCCAGGTCAGGGCACATGTCTGGGTTGCAGGCCAGGTCCCCAGATAGGGGCATGGTAGAGGCAACCAACTGATGTTTCTCTCCCCCTCTCTCCCTTCCTTTCCCTCTCTCTAAAAATAAATAAAAATAAAAATAATTTATTTTTTTAAATCTTAAAAAAAAATAAAATAAAATGGCAAAATTCCAAGACAAGAGAGAATCTTAAAGGCAGCAAGGGAGAAAAAGGAAGTAAAATACAGGAGAGCCCCAATAAGGTTAGCGGCTGACTTCTCAATGGAAACGCTCCAAGCCAGGAGAGAATAGCAAGAAATATCCCAAGTAATGAGAACCAAAGGCCTACAACCAAGACTACTTTACCCAGCAAGGCTTTCAATCAAGATAGAAGGCCAAATAAGGAGCTTCCCAGACAAAAGAAGTCTAAAAGAATACACCTCTACCAAGCCAGTTCTGCAAGAGATACTAAAGGGACTGCTTTAAGGAAAGGAAGGAAGAGAGAGAGAGAGAGAGAGAGAGAGGGAGGGAGGAACACAGGCACGAAAATGGCAATGAATAAGTACCTATCAATAATAATCTTAAATGTAAATGGATTAAATGCTCCAATCAAAAGATATAAAATAGCTGAATGGATAAGAAAGCATGACCCACACACATGCTGCCTACAAGAGACCCACCTCAGGACAAAAGACCTACACAGACTCAAAGTGAAGGGCTGGAAACAAATTTTCCAAGCAAATGGACAGGAAAGAAAAGCTGGAGTATCAATACCCATATCAGACAAAATAGACTTCAAAAGAAGAGCCATAAAGAGAGACCCAGAAGGTCACTTCATAATACTCAAGGGAAGAATCCACCAAGAAGACATAAACATTGTAAATATATATGTACCTGACATAGGAGCACCTAAATACATCAAGAAAATCTTAGAGGACTTCAAGAAAGATATTGACAGCAGCACAATTATAGTAGGGGATTTTAACACCCCACTGTCAAAAATGGACACATCTACCAAACAAAATATCAACAAAGATATTGTGGCATTGAACAACCTCTAGATGAAATGCACTTAACTCATATATATAGAGCCCTTCATCCCAAAGAAACTAAATACACATTCTTTTCAAATGCACATGGAACATGTTCAAAGATAGACCACATGATAGTACTCAAAAGAAGCCTCAACAAATTCAAGAAAATTGAAATCATACCAAGCATTTTCTCCAACCACAAGGGACTGAAACTAGAAACCAACCCCAAGGGGAAAAACACAAAACACTCAAAATCGTGGAGATTAAATAGCATGCTATTAAACAATGAATGGGTCAAGAATGAAATTAGGGAGGAAATAAAAAAATTTCTGGAAACAAACAAAAATGAACTCACAATGACCCAAAACTAATGGGACACAGTGAAGGCAGTCCTCAGAGGGAAGTTCATAGCGGTAGAGGCCTACCTAAAAAAGATTGAAACATTTTAAACAAACAACGTAACCCTAAGCCTACCAGAACTCAAGGAACAACAACAAAGACAGCCCAGAGCAAGTAGAAGGAAGGAAATAACCAAGATCAGAGCAGAATTAAATGACATAGAGACTAAAAGCACAATTCTAATGATCAATGAATCCAGGAGCTGGTTCTTTGAAAAGATAAATAAAATCAACAAGCCTTTAAGCAGGCTCATCAAGAAAAAAAGAGAGAGGACCCAAATAAACACAATCAGAAATGAAAAAGGAGAGATTACAACTGACACCACAGAAATACAAAGGATTGTAAGAAATTACTATGAAGAACTGTATGCCAAGAAATTTGAAAACCTAGGTGAAATGGACAAGTTTCTAGAAAAATATAATCTCCCAAAACTAATGAAGAATAAGCAGAAAGCCTGAACAGACCAAAAACAGCAGATGAAATAGAAGCAGTAATCAAAAAACCCCTGACACACAAAAGCCCTGGACCAGATGGTTTCACAGGAGAATTTTACAAAGTGTTTAAGGAAGAGCTAACCCCTATCCTTCACAGACTATTCAAAAAAATCCAAAATGATGGAAGACTACCAAACTCTTTTTATGAAGCCAGCACCATCCTAATCCCCAAACCAGATAAAGACACAACAAAGAAAGAAAACTTCAGGCCCATATCGCTGATGAACATAGATGCTAAAATTCTCAACAAAATATTGGCAAACCGCATCCAACAATACATTATAAAGATCATACACCATGACCAAGTGGGATTCATCCCAGGGATGCAAGGATGGGTCAACATTTGCAAATCAGTAAATGTAATACATCACATAAACAAAAGCAAAGACAAAAATCATGATCATATCAATAGATGAGGAAAAAGCATTTGATAAGGTATAGCACCCATTTATGATAAAAACACTCAGCAAAGTGGGAATAGAGGGAGCATTCCTCAACATAATAAAGGCCATATATGAGAGGCTTACAGCCAACATCATACTTAACAGGCAAAAACTAAAATCTTTTCCACTAAGATCAGGAACAAGACAAGGTTGTCCACTTTCACCTATTCAATATAGTATTGGAAGTCTTAGCCACGGTGATTAGACAAGAAAAGGAAATAAAAGGCATCCAAATTGGAAAGGAGTAAACAATACTATCATTGTTTTTAGATGACATGATAGTGTACATAGAAAATCCTATAGAGTCAGCCAAAAAGCTGCTCAACCTAATAAATGAATTTGGCCAAACAGCCAGATACAAAGTCAATATCCAGAAGTCAAAGGCATTTTTGTATACCAACAATGAAACAGCAGAAGCAGAAATCAAGAAAAAAAAATCCCATTTGATATAGTAAAAAGAAAAATAAAATACCTAGGAATAAACCTAACCAAGGTGGTAAAAGACCTGTACACAGAAAACTACACAACCTGAAGGAAGAAATCAAGGAAGACACAAACAAATGGAAACATATACCGTATTCATGGATTGGAAGAATTAACATTATCAAAATGTCCAAACTGCCCAAAGCAATTTACAGATTCAATGCAATACCTATTAAAGTACCAATGGCATATTTCACAGACATAGAACAAACACTTCAAAAATTTATATGGAACCATAAACAACCCCAAATAGCTGCAGCAATTTTGAGAAAGAAGAGCAAAATAGGAGGGATCACAATACCTGACACCAAACTGTATTATAAGGCCACTATAATCAAAACAGCCTGGTATTGGCATAAAAACAGGCACATGGACCAATGGAATAAAACAGAGAGCCCAGAAATAGACCCAATTCTCTATGGTCAATTAATATTCAACAAAGGAGGCAGCAACATAAAATGGAGTAGAAATAGCCTCTTCAATAAGTGGTGTTGGGAGAACTGGACAGCTAAATGAAAAAAAATGAATCTTGAGCACCAACTTACACCATACACAAAAATAAATTCAAGGTGGATAAAAGATTTAAATATAAGCTGTGACACCATTAAAGTCCTAGAAGGGAACATAACCAGGAAAATCTCAGATATTTCATGCAGCAACATTTTTACTGATATGTCCCCTAAAGCAAGGGACATAAAGGAAAGAATAAACAAATGGGATCTCATCAAAATAAAAAGCTTCTGCATGGCTAAAGAAAACAGTATTAAAATAAAAAGAGGACCAACTGTATGGGAAAACGTATTTGCCAATGATACCTCAGACAAGGGTTTAATCTCCAAAATATATAAAGAACTTACACGACTCCACTCTAAGAAGGCAAGCAACCCAATTAACAAATGGGCAAAGGACTTGAACAGATACTTCTCCAAGGAGGACATACAGAGGATCCAGAGTCACATGAAAAGATACTCAATATCTCTAGCTATCAGAGAGATGCAAATTAAAATCACAATGACATACCACTTCACACCAGTCAGGATGGCCATCATAAACAAAGCAACAAACAACAAGTGTTGGAGAGGTTGTGGAGAAAAGGGGACCCTAGTGCACTGTTGGTGGGACTGCAGACTGGTACAACCACTATGGAAAGCAGTATGGAATTCTCTAAGAAAACTAAAAATGGATCTACCTTTTGACCCAGCAATTCCACTGCTAGGATTATATCCTAAGAACCCTGAAACACCAATCCAAAAGAACCTATGCACCCCAATGTTCATAGCAGCACAATTTACAATAGCCAAGTGTTGGAAGCAACCTAGGTGCCCACCAGTAAATGAATGGATCAAGAAGCTATGGTACATTTACACAATGGAATTCTATGCAGCAGAAAGAAAGAAGGAGCTCCTGCCCTTCATGACAGCATGGATGGAACTGGAGAACATCATGCAAAGCAAAATAAGCCAGTCAGTGAAAGACAAATACCATATGATCTCACCTTTAACAGGAACATAATCAACAGAACAAACAAACAAGCATAATATAACCAAAGACACTGAAATTGAGAACAGGCTGACAGTCATCAGAGGGAAGAGGGGAGAGAAGATCAGGGGAAAAGGGGAAGGGTTTTGAGTAACAAGTATAAAGGACACATGGATAAAAAGTAGGGGGGTGGAAATGGGAGGGAGTTGGAGAGGGCTGGGGCGGTGGGCTGGGATAGGAGTATAAGACAGAAAACTGCATAAGAACAACAATTAAAATTAATAAAAAAAAAGACTACCCTAAAAATATTAAACAATAGCACAGATATATTAAAAAATAAAAAATAAAAAAAGAAAAGTGAAAACAAAGAATTACTCTATTAAAACTATTATTTCATGTATGTTTTCTTCGTTAAGTTTATTATCGTAGAATATGTTTTTATCACAAAAATAATATATGCTCAATTATAAAAATGTTATAGATAATGCAGATAAAGTAAATAGAAAATTAAATAAAAATAATGCTTAATCCTTCTGTCTATAGATAATCACTATTAACTTTAAAACTATATATCTTTAGCTCTTTTGCTCCCACGTGTGAATTAGGCTTAATAGAAATTAGCTAATTTGGTGACAGTTATATAGTAAATGGTGAAGCCATGACATAAAACAAGGTAGACTTGATCCAAAGTCTTTGTTCTTAAATACTGCAGTTTATACTGGGCCGTATGAATCACATCCTGGCCTTAGGAAACCTGGAAGGTGCAGGACTGTAGTGGTTGGTAGGCTTCAGCCTGGGTCCCTGAGTGGAGGCAGCTGATACTATGAAATTTTCTCTTGGGTCCCCAGGGAAGAGTTGTGCTTCAGGGCATCTGATTCTCTTAGTTTCCCAAAGGTCCTGCTCTTGTTGAGGACTTGTTGTTTCTGAAATTCTACTCTCTTCCCATTATCCTACAGATATTTAGTTATTTGTGTGTGTGTGTGTGTGTGTGTGTGTGTTTTAAAATAGGAACTTTGCGCTGGTTAAACTCTATTGCAAAGAAAAAAAAAAAACAAAAAAAACAAAAACAAAAATCACACAGAGTCTCATCCTGTAATTATCAACCTGGGTGCAATTTTCTCCTGGAGGCTGAGCAGTGATAGAGGAGGTACTGTGCATGCCTCAACCTTCTTCATTATCCTTCCATTTGCTCATCTTCTTGGCAGGCTCAGAGAAGTTTGCAAGGACCCAGAGAACTGGGTTTTGCCATAACCTCTCTCCAAGAACTGCTTCAGGCAGTGCATTTCAGCAAAGAGCGAGCCATGTAAGATCACAGGTATCTGAAATTGCAGGTGATGGTCCAAATTCTGGGCTCCTGCTATGAAATACTGATTTCCCTAACTGCTCTGCTCTGGGCTCTCTTGCTCTGGGGCCAGCCTGGCACCGTTTGAAGAAAGCTCTGTTCGGTTTGAAAACAGCTGTGCCTAGAAGCAGATGAGAGTCGGCAAAGCTGAGATCATAAGTCAGCAGAATTGTGCTAAGAGGCATTTTCTGTTGCTGCTTTTGGTGGATGCTGACTGGAAAAGCAGGCTCTCCATAATTGAGGGAAATTATACATCCTGCATTGTGGAAGTTAAACATCTAAGCTCAGATCCTTAGTGATTTACACCCCTGGACAAAAACCATGGCTTACAGGATCTGTGCTTTATGGCACAAATATTGTTATCTCATCAAAACACACATTAGAAGTTTTAAATAGGTTTTTTGAAGTTTACTAACTTATGACTGTATGATTTGCCTGTTACTCCTCTGCTGAATGTCACATGGTCTCCCCCTTCCTACTTGGGTGACACCAGCTGCATCTACCTGCTGCCCATAAAGCGAGTTTCAGTGGGATTTAGCTATGCACAGGGACAAAAGGGAAAACGTTGTTTCACTGTGTGAGGGGACTGGGGAGTGATGGTTCCTGTCCCCTGGCTGTGGATATGCTCCTCTTCCCTTTAGTGCAATTCTTATAAATGACAAGGTTTTGGGTTTTTTGTTTTGCTTTTCCATTTATGAATCTATGGTCTTCTCCCCCCCCCCTGTAAAGTCCAGCTATCTCTGTTTGACTAAAAATGTAAGCAAAGCAGGAGTTTGAAATTTTAACTGATATGCTGAAGAAGGCATTTTAAATACATCTGTTTCCTTCCCTCTTATGCCATCTGATTCCCTTCTTTGATGACAGCATCTGACTGTCATCCATCCTCCTCTCCCATAGCCCTGAGTCATGACCCTGAGCTTGGCCTGAGCAAGAAGCAGCTGCTGATGCTGATGGCAAAGCTGGTTTTGTACTCACACTGTGACCCACGTTCCTCAGGCAGAGTTAGACACTGTCAACAGCCTGTCACCAGACTGGGTGTAAAGATTTGAAGCAGAGTGACCAAAAAATGAAGAAGAATCAGTAGTTTCTCTTTCTTCATGAGAAAGGCAATTGTACTCTATTCCTGCTCCCAATAGTACATCTATGCGGCATCTTTGTTGTCTGGTTGGGTCTCCTCCAATGCCTTGAAAGAGAAAGTTAGCATGATAAGCGTGTAAAATTATTGACTATAAGAAATTAGAAAGATGTGATGAAACACTTAACTCATGTGTAGTCAGTGATAAAGTACAAGTTAAAATAACTGGGATCTAAAAGCAGCTCCTAAGTTTGTTAGTTTATTTTGTTCATTAGATTTAAGATATCAGTGAAATCAAATGGTATTTGTCTTTCTCTGACTGGCTTATTTCACTTAGCATAATACTCTCTGGGCCCATCCATGCTGTCACAAAGAGGAAGATTTCCTTCTTTTTTATGGCTGAGTAGTATTCCATTATGTAAATATACCACAGCTTTTTTTATCCCCTTGTCTACTCATGGCCACTTGGGCCACTTCTGAATCTTGGCTATTGTACAATAAATACTGCCCAGACTGTCAGCTCTCAGATGGGAGGGATTTGGGGGCTGGATGAGAAGGGCAAAGGCATTAAGCAAAGGAAAAAAAAGAACAACTGGTAGACAAAGACAACAGTATGCTGATTGTCAGAAGAAAGAGTGAGTAGAGGGAAGGTAAGAAAGGGTTAAGGGGGAATAAGCAGTGATGGAAGGAGACTTGACTTGGGGTGGTAAACACACAGTACAATATACAGATGATGTATTATAGAATTGTACACATGATACACATGTATTATAGAATTGTACACATGAAACCTGTATAATTTTATTAACTCATGTCATCCCAAGAAATTAAAAAAAACCACAAACAGCGGCTAAGTAGACACATTTATACAAGAGAACATGTTCTCATAGAAGAGACTGGATCTTCAGCAAAATTTAGTGTTATGCCTTCCCTGGCACATATTCAACCTTGGGGGTACATTGCCCATTTAGGGGTTACATATCCTGGCCTTCCTTGCCTCTGAGAGTGGCCGTGCGACCATTCTTGTAAAAGAGCAGAAGTATTATTTCCTGGGCCAGAGTTGTAAGCAGCCTACATCTCTTCTACCTTCCTTTCCCCTCTTACCTGGATGATATAGGAGATTCCAGGATAGACCGAGCGAGGAGATGGGAGGATCCTGGGTCTCTAAATCTCCACGTGGAGGAGAGTGGCCTGCTCACCAGGAGCACGTTCATTAAATGCTTATAGTTCATTTTATTTTAAAGAGCAGTTAGCGTTGTCCTAGCTAATACAGTCAGGGAGGCAAATTGGGATGATGCATCAGTCACAGCAATGACCTTGTCTGTATTTGTGGTTTGTGTTTCAATAGCCCACATGATGTGGTACCCAAATGCTAATGTCCAGATGCCCCAGCAATTGATGCAGTGATTGAAATCCAGCCACATGATCCTATTCCTTTGCCACTATTTCCCAGCCAGGGTCTAGCATGGAATGCCTTCCTTTGTCTGAATATGAGCTCTCCAAGTTCTTCATCCACCAGTAGCAATAGACAATGCAACTAACAAAATCTGCATCTTTTTGATCTATCTCTGTATGTCTTATATTCTCAATGTCATTGTGTATGACCCTCCCATACCTAAGTGGTCATCTGGCCTTCCCTAGCACAGTCCTTCGATTTCATTGAGAACAACCATTTGCCAGATTTAGGTGGCATATGTGCTAATCTCTATGTGTTAATTGGTCTCTCCCAGTCTGGGATGGTACAGGTGCGACGCAAATAAAGCATATATGTGCAAGGGAGGTGTTGGGATTAAGTCAACTGACAGGAGGCATCAACCTCTCAGTGGTTGAATAGCTGGTTTATTGGATAAGACAGGACAATTACCGCAACTGGCCTGTCGGAATGGTTAGAGCTCCCTACAGGCTTTGAGGCAGGTGTTTGTGCCTTCAGTTTAATCTTTCTTTTTTTTCTAGTTCCGGGCTGCATGCAGCCCTTGGCACCAGCAGAAGCATTTATACAGAAATGCAGGTCACCTGGATGTCCAGCCCAATGGATCTGGACGTTCATTGCCAAACAAGGCATGAGTTTCCTAGAATGCAAGCTTAATTTCTCCAGGGAAAAGGTAACTTGACTTGCAATCTTTTTTCGATCATCTGTGTGTTTGATTTAGTACAATAGAATCATGGAAAATTAGAATGTTTTTCATCAGCTCCACGGGACCTTCTAGAACCTATGCCGTTCCAATCTCTCATTTCACAATTGAGGATTTGAGGGTCTCAGAGAGGTGAAGAGAGTCCTCCAGGCATGGCTAGTCAGGGCAAGTCAGCACATGGCTTCTGAGCCGGTGCTGATTGCTTGGCCCATTGCTGCTGTTCTGAGCATCCTTTTCCATCTCCTGTCAGTTCCCCTTCACTGAAGGAGTTGAAGCCTCAACATTTCTAGAGGTTAGAGGAGCAAAACCAATACCTCCAGAAGGAGAGGCAATGAATAATTATTTTCTTGTTTAATCCCTGTCTTTTCTGCGGCAGGGATTTTTGTATCCCAGGGCTATCAAAGTAGTTGTTATTCTATGGTGGTGCTTCCTTGTGGGGGCAAAAGTTTTGAAATCTGTGGCAATTCTGCTGTATAGCTGGGTTCTATCTCATATATTATTATCGTTGATCACCAACTTTTTGTTTTATAAAGGACATACATGGGAGTATTATTATCCCTATTTTAGAGGTACAGAAATTGGGCGTAAGGAATATCTTAGAACTTTCCTAAGGTCGTTGGGGGCAGTAATGGCAGAGCTCGTATTTGAACCTGAGATTGGTCTCCACCAAACATGTGCTGCTGATCCCATGATGCACGATCCAGCAGAGCACTGAGCATTTCCATAGTAGTTTAACTTACACCCAGAGAGTAGTGTCAGTCTTACACCCAGAGAGGGAGAGTCTGTTGCACAGGGTTGAGATATTTTCTCAAAACTTCTCTTTCAGAGTCAATGGAAATTTTCTTAGTTTTAGATCTTTTCAAACTCTGGGTAGTCTGGATATTGTCTCAGTGACCAAAGTAGGATCAAACTTGGAGTTATGGAAATGGGGCAGGGCAGTGGAATACTCCAGAGGTCTTTCTGAGGACCTCTGTCCAGGAAATCACTGTTCAGTTGTGTTAGAAGCCAGTTCAGTCCTCTCTAGAAGCAACTTAGTGCCTTTGATTTGTGGACAAAAATTGCTCCTGGTTATGTTTTACGTATTTATCACTTTCCTTATAGAAATATAGGCCTTGCTACTCGGGTCATTTCTGTCAAAGCTAAACAATTTTGAAGCTGGTAAAAAATTTGAGCATTACTGTTTTATGGACAAATTTATAAAACTGTCAGCTTCCTAGATGGTATTTTTTATTTGTGGATTTTTCTCAGAAAAGCACCCCCCCCACCGCCCGCCCACTGCATTGTTATACAATTTATTACACACCTCTTACCTCCATGATATCCCTGGTGATTGTGGACAATTCATCCAGTTTCTTTTATTCTCATTACAAAGAACAAAAGGGATAAAGGCAGTGGAATGGCTTGTTAAGAAAAGCCAAGTTCTGGGAGAAATTGGCAGACACCGTTCAGTTAGTGGTTTAGGGAAAGCACTTCTAAATCCTTGTTTGGATGGCAGGGCGGAATGTGAAATTTGGGAGGCGTTCTGATCCAGATGGTTTTCTTGATCCCTTGAAAGTCTACATTTTCTTCTTTTTTGGAAGATGAAGACAGAAAAATGACAGACTCAGATTTTGGTTAGCTTCATATTGAGCAGCAATTACTCTAGTCCACCCATGTTTTGCATGTACTGCTCTTTATAATTACCAGTTAGCCTATTTGAATATACAAACACAACTAGATAAAAGTATGATGAATTTCAGAGCCTAGGGCACATGTGCAAAGAATTATTGCCCTAAACAGAGGTGCTCAAGGTTGGAAATGATCTTGACAATCTTGTCCTTTCTGCCAGGAACTTGTTCAGTGCCTAGGTGCATACTTCTCAAATTGTATTTAAAGTCTAGTTCATTTCTTTTCTTGGCTTTTTTTTTTGGCTTCTGTTTTCTTCTCTAGTATTTGTCTAACTGATGTTCCATTTTCTTTGGTGTGGTTCTCTGCTCCTTAGTTGGCAGGTATCCTTATAGACTTAAGGGATGTGCAATAGGATTATTAACAGGATGAATGGAGGGGTTAGACCCTTGCCCCAGTCTGTCCTTATCCTTTGACATAAGAGCTTCGGATTGTTAGTTTGAATTGGAGGGGGGAGTTTGATTACAATAAAGGTTTCAGGGAGGTTTCAAAAATCTCAAGGGTGTTGTTTTGTCTTTCTTGTCTTATACAGTGGAATGGGCTTGAGTTCATTAGTTAGTGGGACAATGGTCTGAAGTTGCTGTCATTTTTCTTTCTTATACAAGTCTGTAGGGACTCTGTGTTCAAGCAGTGCAGCTTCAGGGTCTCAGTGTCAGGACATGGCACAGAATGGAAGAAGATGAAGCTTCTAAGCACTGCTTGGTCACCTTTGGGATTGTCATCTTGCAGGGACACTGGCACTAATAAGGCGGATGTGGTCAACAGTTGCCAAAGGGACCTCAAAACACCTGTGGAGGCAGTTGGCACAGGAGAGGGAGAACAAGGCCATTTTGTGTGGGGACCTAGTTGCTGCATTGGTTCTAGGGCATTCCCTTGGGAGTAATAGTGATTGGGGAATATTTTAAGGCCACTTAAGCCATCGAAATTTGGGAGTCAAGCAACTTGTTATGCCTATAAGGGAAGAATTGGTTATATTCAAATTGCAGGTTAATTCATTAAGTTTGGTGAATGCTGAAATGTGAGGCCCCTGGGGAGAGGCAAAGGGCGTCATTATTCATAGCTCGGCAGGAGCTTCAAGACCACATTGGTTCCCCTTGTCCTGCAAATCTGTAGGGTGGTGCAGAGGGCCCCTTGGGGAATACTCTGCCTGCAGTAGTTTTGTGTCACAGTTGAGGAACCCCGAGTTTAGAAAACCCCAATTTTTAAGGAGCTGAGAGCAAACCTGACTCAACTTTGCCTCAGAGGGTAATGATGTCTTTCTTACACTGGTCAGGAAATAAATCTGTCCTCTGCCCCAGAGGGGGACACTATCTCTTTCAAGGCTGTTTGCTGTTCAAACATCTTTGAGAAGATAGCCGAGGAAAACCCTGCCAATGCTTCTTCTCAGAAGACTTCCAGGAATGTGAGCAACTCATCAAGAGCTGTCCCCCAACAATATGTTCCCAAGTCTCATAGTTTTGTAATTATTGCAGGTAGATAATGCCTCAAGTCACAGTGGGAATACCGATAGTGATAAACAAGGGAAAGTATTTTGGGGGCTTGCTGTTTTTGTCTATTTGTTTCCTGAGTTATACTCACTTCTGCCTCCTGTGGCCTGTGACAGAGGATGCATTTTCCTGGGTTCTGTCTCTTCTCTCTTATTATGTAGGTTCATGTGGCTCAAATGCTTAGGATCTCTCTACAATGCTAATAGGTTTTAGCATTGGGATGCAAAGGAAAGGCCTCTGACTAAATGTTCCAGGGGTCATTAAAGACTAGTGACAGGATCAGAAGATATCTTATCATTTCCTGTCACTGTGTATTGTGCTAGATCACTTCAGCAGATTAGCTAGGAAATAATGACAAGTCCATGTGTGAATGATTGTGTGTGTGTGTGAGAGAGAGAGAGAGAGAAAGAGAGAAGAAGAAGAAGAAGAAGAAGAAGAAGAAGAAGAAGAAGAAGAAGAAGAAGAAGAAGAAATAGAAAGAAGGTGAATGAAGAAGAAAAAGTGGAAGAAGAGGAAGAGGAAGTAGAGGAAGTGTAAGGAGAAGGAGGAGGAGGGGAAGAGGAGCAGGAGGAGAAGGAGAGGAGGGGAGGGGGAGGGGGAAAGAAAGGGAGAGAGGGAAGAGGGCAGCAGGAGAAAGAAAGGGAGAAGGAGAGGGAAAGGGGGCCAACTGCAGCCTGCATCCTGCAAAGAGCATGTGCTCCTCTACGCTTTGACACCTTGGGCTAATGTAGCTTACTTCAAAGGCATTTTAAAGCTCTTAAATCTATTCTTTCTACTCTGAAGACCTGCAAATGATAACCCAAGCTTTTGGGATGGTGATTATGTTGATAAACATAAAATTAGCTTCAGCAACACCTCCTCTGAATTCAGATAGCTCTTAAATCTTGGGCTCAGTATTGCAAAGTCCTAAAGATTTTCTAGGCAGGAGGAGAAAAGAAGTCAGTATTTTAATTAAGTATTTGAAAACATAGTGAAAAGAGGAAAATAATATATACTTTACAGGAAGAGCCTCTGAGGCCCCTTTTGTAGCTAATCTGCTTGGAATGTTTTGGTGAAGGTGGAATAAAGGTATTATAAGTGAGGCTCTATCGGGCACAGTGTGATGGCAGCTTAATCTGACTGTGGCTGTGTCTCACAGATCACTGTACCCAGTCAATACTCTATTATTGCAAGTTAAGTGGTTTGCTACAGTATTCCACACACAGGGCACTAGAAGCTACACTCCCTAATTTCCTAAGCAATAATGGTATAAGCAGCGTGCATTTTTTATTATAAAAACTAACAATTGCCTCCACAGAGTTAATGGTTTTCTGCATACCACTGGTACCCAGGAGACTCAGCCATAAATCAGAGCAAAATTAAATGTAAAATGTACTAAATTTTGGCAGAATTAGATTTTCTGTGCAAAGGCTGAAGTCTTCAGTTTTGCTTGGAATCAAACTTGGGTTTCCTTCCTGGTGTTTTATTTTTATTTTATTTGAATGGGCGTGTTGTTTCCTGATTAAAATTGATTCTGAACATTAAGTCACAGCACGGGCCTGGGCAGCATTCTTTATGGCTCCTGGAGTCTGTCTTCATCCAGCCTCTCTGTGCTCACCAGTTGCAAGTGCTGAGTGTATCTGAGGCACAGCCGGGGTTCAGAACAGCACAACAAAGATTGTAGAATGGAAAGATCTTTGCTCCTTTCAAATGGCTGCTGTCCGGACAGTGCAGGGACTCTGTGAGAGATGGAACTCACTTACTTATCTCCTCATTTTACAGTAAACAGAAGGTAAGAAAGGGCAATGTTTTTTTTCCTGTAGAGGACACTTGTTTAGAATTATTTGTTTCCATGTATCAGGAGCACAGTTCAGGAAGGCGGAGAGGGGAGTGGGTTACTGAGATGGGCCGTGGGTGTTTCATTCAGACCAAAAGTAGAATGAGACCTGCTCTTGGGTGACAGGAAGAGGAAGTTCAACGTCAGCACAGTCAAGCTTCCCTGTTACCTCCCTAGTGATCTCTGTTTGGCTTCTCTCTGCATAACCGATTCACTTTTTCTTGCTGCATTTGGACTTTCCAAGTTGGACTTTCTGGATGCAGTTGCATCTTTTGGAGTACGGAGGCTTTGCAGGGTTCAGGTTATACCTTCTCAACCTCAGTGACCAGTCCCAACCAGAAGACCAGAGTCAGGACCCCTCCCGGGCTGGGCCACATTTTAATGAATGTGGAGTGATGGGGCAGTGGCCGTATAGAGTACATTTCTTGCCTAAAAGCATTCAAATGGAATAATGCTGATGGCCAAACTAAACATAGCCACAGTCTGTGGGCCTTGAAGCTACTAGTTTAAGATCTCTTGACCAGTGTTTCTCAGACTGTGTCCCAAATTCAGGAAACACCCACTCTGTCAGCATAGATGGAACAGGGTAGGGTGGGTGAAACCCCAGGTAGAAAATATAATGTGTTACCTAAAAATATCAATAATCCAGAAAAATAATACTTCGATGTGATATTTTTAAAAATAAAAATTAATGCAAAAAATCTCATGATGAACAAAATGTAAATTTTTAAATAAAGGAAGGATCACTGTTAATTTCTCCTCTTGCCTCAGGTTCCAGTATGGCTGGAAGCAGCATGGTTCACCAGGTGTCTCCCTGTAGGCAGGCAGGGGAGTGAGTCCATCAACGCCCTGTGGGTGCAGGGGTCCCTTCGTAGCAGTAGGGAAGTGGGCCCAGGAGGCATACCCCAAAAACTATCTGCTAAAGGATGTCAGAACATGGTACTTTTTTTGGATACGGTCCCTGTATTAGTCAGCTTGTGTACCGTAACAAAATACCATAGACTGGGTGGCTTAAAGCAACAGAACTTTATGTTCTCACAGTTCTGGATGCTGGACACCTGAGATCAGGGTGCTGGTATGGTTAGGTTGTGGTGAGACTTTCCTAGCATACAGACAATTACTGCATTTAGCCATGGATAATGCATAGCTTTTCACCCAAACTTTTGAGGATGCACATGATACACGGGTATAATGATTACACACCATGGGTATAATAATGGGTATAATAATCCTGTGTATAATGCACACAAAAACGTGGGTGCACGTCATACACAGCCAAATATGGTACCTATTTACTATATCCTCACATGGCCGATCTTCTGTGCTTGCCTTCAGGGTAGGGAGACAGTTGCCTCTCTGGTGTCTCTCTTTATATGGATACTCATCCTATCACAAGGGCCGCACCCTGATGACCTTACCTGAACCTGAGTACCTCCCAAAGGCCCCATCTCTGCAAACCATCACATTGCAGGGTAGGGCTTCAACATGTGAATTTTGAAGGCTCACAAACATTCAGTTCGTAACAGCCTCCAAAGATTAGGGATATACTCCAAGCATTCTAAATTCCCCTTTAGTAGTCTTTCTTGGATTTATCACATATAAATTAATCTTTAGAAAAATTAAGCTATCTTTTGACAGTTGTGTCAAAATGTAAGCTCAATAAGATAAGTTGAGGTTTTGTCATTGACTTCTTATTCGAAGGAAGTTGCCACAAGAGTATCTTCTGCAAAGCTGAATTAATCATCAGAAGAAAGACTCAAAGATTTAACTAGAAATTGAAGCTTGGGTGCTTAACCATTTCTGAAACCTCTGGGACCTGACCAATAATTACTCTTTCCATCCGTAAGAAGACAGAAACATTTAGCATATGGTTATTTCTTTCCAGTCTAAAATCAATCAGAATATGTCACTTTGTGGCTTACTGTAGTCAATCAAAATGTTTTGTCTAGTTCTTCTAAATGTAAATCTCTTAAAGACATTTTTTTCAGAAAGAACTGTCAAATCATTAAGTGATAGGAATGTTGGTAGAGAAAATAAATTCCTTTAGACATTTTATAAGGACTAAAAAATTAGAGATTACTTTTTTTTTCCCCTCCAATCTCCTCGAGGGTTGTTTTGGTTTTGATGTTCAAACACCATATTGGAAAACATTTTTACTGTGAATATGATTCTGAAAACACTTCAAGCTCTGACAGTATCTGTCCTGGGCAGTCTCGTATCAAGCTGGCTAAACAGATCCTGGAAAAATAAGGAATTTTTTTTTCGGAATGCTTTGTACGTAATTCCCCAGAAACAGCTCAAAAAAGATGGATACTCTTTTCTAAAAGGTGGCTGGTTCAGCACTTTCCAACTTATAAAGGTTGGAATTTCCCAATGGCTCAGCAGAGAGATTTGTATCAGTTATTTTACATTCACCTAATAGCACATTTGTGTTTGAGATGAAGCGTTAGTCCCACCAGACAAGTGAGATTGTTCTTAAAAATTGTTCTCCCTCCCCAACGCATACTCAGATCTAAGGTAGAGTCTTCCCAATGTTATTCCACAGGTAGATATGACATCTTAGCTGCTGTTTCTCTTTGTAGAGAACATGGCTGGTGTACAGCTAGTACATCTGTGAAGACAGGGGAATTGTCAGTTCCTTAAGTAAAGCCCTAACTTTAGTTTCCACCCTCACCATTGCATTGGTGCAGATGGAAGTGAAGGACGAGAGGTGCTAACACATGGGGAAGTACCATGAAGGTTTATACAGTTGAGTAACACTTGCCTGATCACATGTGGTCTCAGTGTACTCCATTGCATTTTGCTTTCATGTCTGCAAGACATTCATCACATTTTATCATTTTCTCCCTTGGCTGGTAACCTTTATTATAATTTTTT
>PVKU01006124.1:0-109799 GCA_004027475.1 Anoura caudifer
GAAGAAGAAGAAGAAGAAGAAGAAGAAGAAGAAGAAGAAGAAGAAGAAGAAGAAGAAGAAGAAGAAGAAGAAGAAGAAGAAGAAGAAAGAGAGGAACATCAGTTGTTTGCCTTCTCTCACGTGCCCCAACCAGGCATCAAACTTGCAACCTGGATATGTACCTTGACTGGGAATTGAACCTGCAACACTTTGGTCTATGGAATGATGCTCCAACCAACTGAGCCATGGCAGCCAGGACACATATATGTTAGTTTTGATCAGGTTTTGAAATCCTGGAAGTAACTATGCCAGCTTGGGCTCACAGCCTTGGTGGGTGGGATATGGGGGTTCAGTTCTCTCTCTTTCTCTTCAGTGTCCTCCATGGTTTTTTTTTTTTTTTGTGACAAGCATGCACTATTTCTAATAAAACCTCAGCAAACTTGAAGGCATCTTAGAAGTCTTACACCAACAATTTTATTTTTCAAAAAGAAAAAGAAAGAAGACATATTTCCTGGGATAACTTTCTCAAGTCCCCTTGATCAGCATTCCTACTGTGCATTCACTCTTTGAATAGGTCTATCCAGGCTGAGCTGAGCTACAGGAAGCTCAGGAGAGATGGAGCCTTCTGCCACCCCATTCCCCCACCACAGACATATGAGCTCCCAGCAGAGGTCCAGACATCTAATCCATGAAATTCTGCTCACCTTGGACACTTCTAAGGCAGATATTGTGTGAAGGGCCATGGAACTCAGTGGAGGAAACAGGGTTCTTCCTGGGTCTGGGCAAGAGGTGTATTCAGACTCTCCTCCTTCTGCCTCCTGTGCTGTCTATATCTGATCCTCCATCTTTTTTGGCTTCAGGACTTCCTCCTCACCTCTGCCTTGCTAACCCCATCCCACTCAGTAGCAGGTAGAAGAGATGAGTGGCATCCTGCAGTAATCAGTGGGTAGGAGCTCTGGTTTAGAGGGGCTGAGATGAGCAGGGATGGTTTCTTCTGATGTCTTTTTACAGCTTCTCCAGGATCCCACAAATTCAGGAACTTTGAAATAGTTAATGAAGGAAAAAGAGACATGTTGTTAGAGTAATTTTGTGAGTCAGAACATCAGCCAACTATTTCCAGTTTTAGGAGGGCCCACATTGTCTTGGGGTTTATATTCTCTGTTCTGATAACTAGGCTCTCATTCCTGAAGCGTTTGCCTTTGATAGGGAAAAATCTACAATAGAAAACATATCTTTGGATTGAAGTGTTTTCCTTGTTTCGTTTTAAATGTGCCCCTCTGGCAGCTTGGTGCATCGCACCCAATTCTCTAAGAGAAGCAGAGCCTAGCAGATATTTAGCATTCCTCTTATTTCCCCAAAGCAACCAATTTGCTATTTCGAGGCCAACAGCTTGTCAGCAGTGCTCAGAGCCAACCTGAAATGTCCTGAGCTCCCAGTGCACTAGAAGCCCTAGGCAGTGGGGACACCTTCCACCATAGAGGGACCTCTACCCTGTGTCTCAGGCCTGGATACCCTGGAAGATCCCTCCCAGTTCAGGGTTTCTGCCCAAGAAGATTACTTGCTATTTAAAAGGGCAAAACCCCAAGAACCATCTGCACCTCCTTTGCTCCCAGTGTGGTTTGAGTTTCCAGTGCTCATGTCTGTCTGCCCTGAGGCCTGAGCAAAACCACGGCTAGAGCTCTCTCGGCTACCACTGTGCCCTTTGCAATTGTGTAGTCCTTGAATTTTCTATTTAAAATATTCATGTATTTTCCTGTTTTTTTCCCTAGTTTTAAAAATACTGAAATGACCAAAATATCTGGGCACTTCTATCAGGGTCAGCAGGTGAGTGGTCAGAGGCTGTATTTTCTGCAATGGTGTGTGGTACAGCAGATCTGAAGGACAGAAGAGTCTGCTGCAGATGGCTCTTCTGGAGCTGGGCTCTCTAGCACCTGGAGCAGGAAGGCAGGGAGATTCCTCAACTCTCCTTCCCTGTCCTGCCTTGGTCCTTCCCTTCTAGCTGAGATGGAGAGTCAGTCCTGCTTTCCTGAGAGTCAGTCATTTTCCTGTGCTCTGAACCTGTCCTGTTGTCACTTTCATGTTGAAAGTTCACCATGGGCTCACATGTCCTTACTAGACAGGAACCTTTCCAGGATGAGTTTTGGCTATGCTTATCTAAGGACCCCTGTTTTTAGAAAATACCTGGCACAAGGCAATGGTAGTGGTGAAGGTGACAGTCATGGTACTAAGAATGAAATTAAGGTGGATTCCAATGTCTCAAGGGCTTCTTCAGTGCAGGCAATGTGGCACATGGGTCATTTGATCCTCACAAATATACTTTAGTTAGGTTGCTGTATAACATCCTCAGTCTAACTTCAAAATGCATTGCTCTTCGTTCACTAAGTAAATGGAGGGGTATTGCCAGAGCTGACCTGAAGATAAGGAAGATGTCCATGAGTCACAAAGCACCTGACAGAATTTCCTTTGCCTCATTCTACCCACTGAGGTCACCACTGTCCCTGGAAGATGTATGTGTTTTTACAGACCTAGCACCCCCTGTTTGGGGGCATTCTGGTTGTAGGTGTCCCAGAAGCCTGGGTAACTGAGAAAGATTCACCTGTCCAGGACCAGCCTATATGGGGCCAGCCCCCTTCTCTCTGGCTCTTTGTTTTGATGGGGCCTCACAGCTGTTCTTAGTGAACCAGGAGCTCATGAACTTGAAGGAAATAGCATAGACTATGTTAGCAATCTAATTCTAACTGCAAAACTGTCAGCTATTCAGGGAAAGAATGGATGAGCTTAGAGTGATCGGTCACTCCCACTGTCAGCAGTGGGGCCCATCTGCTGCTACCCGAAGCCCACAGGGATAGTGCCTCTCCATGAAGCTCTTACCCTTCCCAGGTATTTCCTTTCTACATAATTCTGGCACATGTGCCCACCTCTCCAGAGGTGCAACTACGAGTGCCCATTGTAAAACTTTTTCATGACTATAGTTTCCTGTATGTTCAAGCTCATTTTGTTCTTCCTCTCCTCTCCTGCTTTTTTTCTTGGATTCCAAGCTGTCATCCTTCCTGGTGGTTCTTGGTTTTCCCCTCCCTATGCTCTCTTCTCTGAGCTCCACTCTCTCAAGGAAACAAGGTCTGCCAATCCAGGGCTGTATAAAGTCACCCCACTGATCATACTTCTCTGTCTCAAGACATACAAGTAGCAAATATTGTGGGCCACTACTGTCAACAGAATGGATTTAAAATTTTGTGTTCAGGGGATCTGTCTGAAATAGACTATAACTCATTTCAAGTTGTCTTGCTTCTCACAGCAGGAGATATATTAATGACTAGATAGGTGATAGTTTCGCTACATCAATACAGTGTTAGTTCAACAGTTACATGGTGATATAATGGATTGTCTTCACCCTGTGAAGGCCCTTGTATTCCATTGTGTCACTGGGAAATGAAGAGCTTTTTTTCCACTCTAAAAACAACAAAATATTAGAAGCAACAGTAATACTCCAGGTACCCTTGCTGTCTTTGCATCACATATGGTAAAAAAGTGCTCTGATTTGGGTTGGGGCATATTTACTGTGATTAGTCAAATGGGACTGTTAAGGATGTGTCTGGCCTCCTGTGTATAGCCCACAGTTTACAGCTGGGGACACTTCAATAGAGGAGAGCCACAGTTCAGGTTGTGAGCAGCCTCAGCTCATAGCAGATTCAGGCTGTAAGCAGTATCAGAATTGCTACCATTGTTATGTCCTCTTAGGGCCTGAAGGGAAGTTAGAAACCAGGAATCTCTTGGGGGCAGCGTGGCCAGGGCCTGCTCCTGGATAAGCAGGTGACATGTGCGCTGTAGACATCATCCAGTGAGGCCGCTCATGCTCCTGGAAGGAAAGCCAATGCTGAGCCTCCCACTCCACATCAGCAGTCACTTGCCACCTCTGATTACTGAGCACAAAAATGAGGCTGGGCTAAACAGAGGTGTACTATAAAATGTAAACTACACGCTGGATATCAAGGAATTGGTATGAAAAAAGGAATGCAAAGTATCTTATTCATAATATTTGAATTGCTCACACCTTGTAATGATATTCCTTTGAATATATTAGGTTAAATAAAATATATTAGTGGAATTAATATTGTCAATTTCTTTTTACATTTTAAAATGTGGCTATCATAAAATTTAAAATTACATCTATGACTTGTGTTTGCATTTCACATTATATTTCTAAAGGAAGTCCTAATATAGAATCCAAGTATCCAAGTAGGTAGCCCTGAGTTGCACCCAGAGATACATTTTGTATAGGAGGCAGAGGTAGCCAGGAAAGAGTGGAGCTGGGGAGCAGGAGTCTGCCAAATGAGACACTTAGTTTAGAACTGGTTTCTACATGTTGTCCAGCCCTACAGGAGTAGTTACATGATAGCTTGGGTTATTCCCAACTACTTTCACCTTTGGGGACCAAACTCTGTACCGGGGGCCTGAAGCCTTGGTGTGGCTCCTTCTTTACCTCTGTTCTGCTGTGTAGCTTGGAGCAAATCATCAGAGCAACAACGTCTTTTCACTTCCAGTTCTAGTCCTTTGTTATTTTATGACGGTAAGAAAGACATGTACCATGAAGGCCACTTGTAAACTGGGGATCAAAGAGGACATAGCTTCTGTCAGAACAGCATCACCAGAGTCTGGCAAATAGTTCAGCTCAGCTCTGGTTTGAGTGAACTTTCCAGTCTGGGTGGGAAAGTCTCATAGATGTGGGCTGCTGTGCAGACCAAAGGGCACTCTGTGAGGTGTTGTAGATTCATGAATTTTCTCCCAAGATGGCCCTCCATAGTTAACTCAATCTTATGCCTGAGTGTTGGCTGGGGTTGGACAAAGGTGGAACCTGTGATCATGAGTGACAGGGTTTAAGCCCCACTTGGGAAAGCAGGGTGAGCTCTTAGAGAGGGCACAGTGACAGGGTGATGTTTCTTAGCGAGGCCACTGGCATGACAGTGAGGATGATGCACTATATCACAGTACTATCCTTTCTGGGCAGTGGCAGCCACACTACTAGACAACTTACCAGGGCTGTTCACAGTGGCACAGCCATATGAGGTATTGATATATAAGGGAACTAGACCAGAAAACCAAAAGAAGAAGCTGTTGAGAACCTAACAGATGAGAAATTCTTTATAACATGACCAGAGAAAAAGTAGTGACCAAAAGCTTGCATCATTGGAGATGCAATGCATGACCTGTTAATTGAAAGCTGCCTACCAAGAACATTTGACATCAATACAATTTACTTAACCAAATCACTGTTATTAGTGAGGGACAATGACAAAGAATTATCCGACATGCACACATTTAATTTTGGTGATTATTATTTATGCATGATTTATTACCCCCAGTGCAAAGCACAGCTGGAGGGATCATAGGGATGACTCATGCATGATTCCTTGAGGTCAAATTTTTGTTTTGTTCTGTTTTGCCAAAATGATGGTTTTATCGAAACCTGGGATGACAGTCTGCTTCTGATGTGTCACTAGCTGTAAACACATTGGAGGAAATGGAGGGGCGTTGAATTATAACTTTGTTTCTTATGAGAGGTTCAACCTCTCTTTTCTTCAATAAGAAGTTCTAACCAGAGATCTTGAGAAGGACACAAGTCTAAGATTTTCTTTAAGACAGTAGTTGCAGACTACAAAGAGGGCACAGTAACATCGTATTACATTCAAGTCATCTGAAATGATTTAATTATCATATTTCTATCACCTCTGGGAAGGCTGCTTTTCCAGGCCCACTAAAAAGGGGCACAGCACATTCTAAGGCTGCACCAGAGAATTTGCATAATTGTTATAGACAGGGAGCAGTGGAGCAAAGAGGGTCACATTCTTGTGCCTGTATGTAATTTTCTACCAAGCAACATAGTCTCCTTGCTGAAGACTACCCCTTGCCTGTCTCAGACAGAGCTGGGCAGCAGAAGGTGATATACATCATAACATATGTATTAAAATAAAATCCTTTTTATAGAAAACTTTAGAAAAGGATAAGCCTAGCATGTATAAAACAATAAACCAAAGTATCAATAATTAGTAATAAAGATGGAATAATTTAGTTAAGGTAAATTGAGAGCAGTAACTAGTTTCCAAAAAGATTGTGTTCTCTGATTTTCTAAGATTTCCACAGACTGAGGAACCACCTCAAATGTGTACTCTGGGTGCCAGAAGGAGATGCCCAAGACTGGCTGGAGACACCTTTGCATGTCAGTCTGCTGGAGAAGCCTCTGGACCATCCACTTTGTCTGGCATTAAGACCCTAACCAGAGAGATTCTGCTCATAACCACAGTGGAACCAAAGTCCCCAGGGAATTTTCTCTGCTAGCACAAGCTTTGTTATTAATTCACTGTCAAAGTTTTCATGAGGCCTCTCTCTTCTCTATCAATTAGTTTTACTGCTTTCTGCTCCCAGAATCTCTGACATTTAGTGTAAATGCCACCTCTGCCTAATTCTTAAGCAAATAGATAGGACTTTTCTTTTTAAATAAATGATTAGGGCAAAGACTACAATCAGAGAGTCTGTCAACAGGGAGGGGGAGGAGTTTGAGTGCCTTAATGTCTCCTCCCACAGTCTCCATCTACCACCCCCAAATAAACAGGGATTCTGAGTAAAAACAGTGTACTTTCCATGCAAATGAAGATTCAAGATAATCCCTTTCAGCTTTCACCATCACCATCTTCCCTTAACTATACTGTTCTCTTTCTGTAAATCCGGAAGCTAGCAATGCTTCAAGTGAAAGGCCACCTTTCTTCAAGCAGCTCTAATAAATTCTAGGTCTGAAAAAAGCCCTTAATGGGCTGTCATTGGGTTTCCTATACTGTTCATAAGAAGACTCTCATTTGTTTTAATTTCCAATTTTACCTAATGGACTTTTTAAAAATTTTTTTACATAAATTTGGAAAATTTGAAAAACAAATTTTTTTTATCCAAAAGTTAAACTGCCCTACCCTTTAGATGTCCTGCTATGTCATGTTATAACTTTGTGCCATGCCAATTAAATTTGAACATAAATTCATCCCAGTTTTTACTAGCTGTTTATCTTTTTATTATTGTTATTCTATTACAGCTGTTCCAATTTTTCCTCTTTGCCCTCTTCCACCCAGCCTGCACCCTGCTCCCATAGTTAATCCCCACACCATTGTCCATGTCTATGAGTAATTTATACATGTTCTTTGACTAATCCCTTCTCCTTCTTTCCACTATTCCCCCCCTCTCCTGTCCTCTGGCAGATGTTAGTCTGTTCCATGTTCCCATGCCTCTGGTTCTATTTTACTTAGTTTATTTTGTTCATTAGATTCTTCTTATAAGTGAAATTATATGGCATTTGTCTTTTGTCGACTGGCTTATTTCACTTAGCATAATACTCTCCAGTTCCAACCATGTAGTTGCAAAAGACAGAAATTTCTTCTTTCGTTCTGCTGCATAGTATTCCATTGTGTAAATGTACCACAGTTTTTTGGTCCATTCTTCTGCTCATGGGCACTTAGGCTGTTTCTGGCATTTGGTTATTATAAATAGCACTGCTATGAACATAGGAGTACATAAGTTCTTTTGAATTGGTGATTCTGGATTCTTAGGGTATATTTCCAGCAGTGGAATTGCTGAGTCAAAAGGTAGATCCATTTTTAATTTTTTGAGGCAGTTCCATACTGTTTTTTACAGTGGCTGGACCAGTCTGCATTCCCACCAACAGTGCACTAGGGTTTCCTTTTCCCCACATCTTTGTCAGCTCTTGTTGTTTGCTGATTTATTGATGACACCATTCTGACAGGTGTGAGGTGATATCTCATGGTGGTTTTAATTTGCATCTCTCTGATGGCTAGTGATGTTGACCATTTTTCATATGTCTATGGACCATCTGTATGTCCTCATTGGAGAAGTATCTATTCAGGTCCTTTGCCCATTTTTAAAATTGGGTTCATTATCTTCCTGGTGTTGAGTCTTAGGAATTCTTTATATATTTTGGAGATTAAACCCTTGGCCAATGTATCATTGGCAAATATATTCTCCCATAGAGTCATTTCCCTTTTCATTTTGATGATGGTTTCTTTGTATGGAACCAATAAAGACCCCAAATAGCCTCAGCAATCTTGAGAAAGAAAAACAAAGTTGGAGGGATAACAATACCTGATATAAAACTATACTACAAGGCCACTGTAATCAAAACAGCTTGGTACTGACATAAGAACAGACATAGATCAATGGAACAGAATAGAGAGCCCAGAAATAAATCCATGTCTCTATAGTCAATTAATATTTGACAAAGGGGACATGAGCATACAATGGAGTAAAAACAGTCTCTTCAATAAATGGTGTTGGGAGAACTGGACTGGTACATACAAGAAAAAACCCACCATGAAACTAGACCATCAACTTACACCATACACCAAAGTAAACTCAAAATGGATAAAAGACTTGACTATAAGTCATGATATCATAAAAGTCCTAGAGGAAAACATATGCAGTAAAATTTGAGATAGCAATATTTTTGCCAGTGTATCTCCTAGGGTAAGGCAAATAAAAGAAAAAAATAAATAAATGGGACTACATCAAATTTTAAGCTTCTGCATGGCTAAAGAAACCATAGTCAAAATGAAAAAGTAGCAGTTTTTCTTGAAGGTAAGAATTTTCTGGCTAAATGCTGCAATGAGAATGTGCAGACCTGAGGGTTACTTCCACTTCTACAATAGAGTACTGTGGTAACATGTTGGGATATTTCTACAATCTCATTCATCCATGGATAAAATTAGAAGACATCACATATATGGTGAGCATGTGCATGTAAGGGAAGTATCATACACACTATCAATTGTGTATTGTAGGTTGTCACTCTTGAACAAAGAATGGTTTTAGCTCATGAGTTTCTTTCAGGTAAATGTAACTTTTCTTTGATAAGAAAATTAGTTTTAAAAAGAAAGGACTTAAAAAGTATAATTTAAAATCTGAATTATAAATCTAAATTTTTTAATCTAAATTTATATTCTACAGAATATAAATACAGAATGATGGAAAGAGAGTGGGGAATATTGCTGGTATGTGTAGAGCCTGCCTTCAGAGCACTTTACATAGTCATATCCCATGACCCTTCTTGCTTTTTAGCACTTGACACTGCAAAGGACTTCAGGGTTTATGTTAAAAAAAGAAGAAGCAACTAGGGAGTATAATTTAGGGTTCCAACATGACCATGAATGGTTTATACTTAATTGTTTTTCTGTAGCAATGTCTTCCTGTTATCCATGTGGAGGACTAAGTGAAGGACTGGGTATGCCCACCATGAGTCACACTGACCAGAGTTTTCCATGTCACTTCCCTCTCTCTGATATTTTGTCTCCCCATCATCTGTGTAGAACTCTTTAACAGCAACAACATTGCTCTTTGAAAAGTGTATCCCCCACTCCATACTCATTTGTATTCCATTTTGGTTAGGAGAAGACTAGTGCAGATTGAGTACACAACCAACACTGTGTTGCCACACATGGGGTTTCACCAGCCCTATCTTCCTCTTCACACCAGTGTACTCACTTAGCTCATAACCTTGTATTTTATGTACCTTCATGTGTCCTTCTCCCTTCAAGAGGCTCTTTTGATGCTGAGGGTATTTTTAAAAAATTATCATAATCTTTACATCAGTCAATACTCTTAAGGCAGTACTTTGCACACAGTAAGCACTTAATAAAGTTTCATTGCTTTTACACAATTGCAAATATTGATAAGGTTCCATGTGTACTTGATATAACTACACATGCAGTTAAATTTTGGGGGAAAATAATAAATCTGATGCTTTTCTTTATCTCAGATTACTCCTTAATTGTTGGCAGTCCCCACTATTCCAACCCAGATCACATGGTACTCTCACTCTACATGCTCTGACGGTGGTGTTGAAGGGGTGTTCTTCCCATTTTTGACCTTCATTATGCTTTCTAATGACCTCTAATCCTCAGTTCCTGGTGTCCTGTCTGTTCTGCTCTCCACGAGGCACCTCCACATGCATTACCCAGAGGCTATGCGTCCTCCATGCCTCACATGTACCTCCTGAACTCCTGATCGTCCTAAAGACATTACCAAACACTCAATAACTTCACCTAGAAACTTTGGAGCTATTCTTGCTTCTTTTCCTGTTTCTCCATACCAAGAATTTAGGCTCTGATCTCTTAAATAGCTTTTTTTTTAAAAAAAAATTTAATTGTTGTTCTTTTACAGTTTTCTTTTACCCCTTTCCCAGCCCACTGCCCCAGCCCTCCCCACCTCCCTCCCATTTCCACCCCTCTACTTTTTGTCCATGTGTCCTTTATACATGTTGCTCTAAACCTTTCCCCTTTTCCCCTGAAATTCCCTCCCCTCTCCCCTCTGGTCACTATCAGCCTGTTCTCAATTTCAGGGTCTTTGGTTATGTTTTGCTTGTTTGTTTGTTTTGTTGATTAGGTTCCTGTTAAAGGTGAGATCATATGGTATTTGTCTTTCACGGCCTGGCTTATTTCACTTAGCATAATGCTCTCCAGTTCCATCCCTGCTGTCTCAAAGCCTAGGAGCTCCTTCTTTCTTTCTGCTGCATAGAATTCTATTGTGTAAATGTACCATAGTTTTTTGATCCATTCATTTACTGATGGGCACCTAGGTTGCTTCCAGCACTTTGCAATTGTAAATTGTGCCATTATGAACATTGGGGTGCATAGGTTCTTTTGGATTGGTATTTGAAGGTTCTTAGGATACAATCCTAGCAGTGGAATTGCTGGGTCAAAAGGTAGATCATTTTTAGTTTTCTTAGAAAATTCCATACTGCTTTCCATAGAGGTTGTACCAATCTGCGATCCCACCAACAGTGCACTGGGGTCCCCTTTTCTCCACAACCTCTCCAACACTTGTTGTTTGTTGCTTTATTTATGATGGCAATTCTGACTGGTGTGAAGTGGTATTTCATTGTGGTTTTAATTTGCATCTCTCTGATAGCTAGCAATATTGAACATCTTTTCATGTGTCTCTGGATCCTCTGTATGTCTTCCTTGGAGAAGTGTCTGTTCAAGTCCTTTGCCCATTTTTTAAATTGGGTTGCTTGTCTTCTTAGAGTGGAGTTGTGTAAGTTCTTTATATATTTTGGAAATTAAACCCTTGTCTGAGGTATCATTGGAAAATATGTTTTCCCATACAGTTGGTTCTCTTTTTCTTTAATACTGTTTTCTTTAGCCATGCAGAAGATTTTTATTTTGATGAGATCCCATTTGTTCATTCCTTCCTTATGTCCCTTGCTTTAGGGGACATATCAGTAAAAATGTTGCTGTGCAAAATATCTGAGGTTTTCCTGCCTATGTTCTCCTCTAGGACTTTAATGGTGTGACAGCTTATATTTAAATCTTTTATCCACCTCTAATTTATTTTTGTGTATGGCATAAGTTGGTGTTCAAATTTCATTTTTTTGCATGTAGCTCTCCAGTTCTCCCAACACCACTTGTTGAAGAGGCTATTTTTACTCCATTTTATGTTGCTGCCCCCTTTGTCAAATATTAATTGACCATAGAGACTGGGGTTTATTTCTAGGCTGTCTGTTCTATTCCACTGGTCCATGTGCCTGTTTTATGCCAGTACCAGGCTGTTTTGATTACAGTGGCCTTGTAATACAGTTTGGTGTCAGGTATTGTGATCCCTCCTACTTGGCTCTTCTTTCTAAAAATTGCTGCAGCTATTCAAGGTCATTTATGGTTCCATATAAATTTTTAAAGTGTTTGTTTTATGTCTGTGAAATATGCCATTGGTACTTTAATAGGTATTGCATTGAATCTGTAAATTCCTTTCGGTAGTATGGACATTTTGATGATGTTAACTCTTCCAATCCATGAACATGGTATATGTTTAAATTTGTTTGTGTCTTCCTTGATTTCTTTCTTCAGTGTTGTGTGGTTTTCTGAATACAGGTCTTTTACATCCTTGGTTAGGTTTATTTCTAGGTATTTTATTTTATCTTTTTGCTGTAACAAATGGGATGTTTATCTTGACTTCTGCTTCTGCTGTTTCATTGTTGGCATACAAAAATGCCTTTGATTTCTGGATATCGACTTTGTATCCTACTGTTTGGCCAAATTCATTTTTTAGGTCCAGCAGCTTTTTGGTCAAGTTTATAAGATTTTCTATGTACACTAACATGTCATCTGCAAACAATGATAGTTTTGTTTCCTCTTTTCATTTTGGATGACTTTTATTTCCTTTTCTTGTCTAATCGCTGTGGCTAATACTTCCTATACTATATTGAATAGAAGAGGTGAAAGTGGACACCCTTGTCTTGTTCCTGATCTTAGTGGAAAAGATTTTAGTTTTTGCCCATTGAGTATGATTTTGGCTGTGGGTCTCTCATATATGGCCTTTATTATGTTGAGGAATGCTCCCTCTATTCCTATTTTGTTGAGTGTTTTTAGCATAAATGGGTGCTGTACCTTAGCAAATGCTTTCCACCCATCTATTGATATGATCATGTGATTTTTGTCTTTGCTTTTCTTTATGTGATGTATTACATTTACTGATTTGCGAATGTTGAACCATCCTTACATCCATGGAATGAATCCCACTTGGTCATGGTGTATCATCTTTGTAATGTATTCTTGGATGTAGTTTGCCAATATTTTGTTAAGGATTTTAGCATCTATGTTCATCATTGATATGGGCCTGAAGTTTTCTTTCATTGTTGTGTCTTTATCTGGTTTTGGGATTTGGATGACGCTGGCTTCATAAAAAGAGTTTGGGAGTCTTCCATCATTTGGATTTTTTGGAATAGTCTGTGAAGTACAGGTGTTAACTCTTCCTTAAATGCTTTGTAGAATTCTCCTGTGAAACCATGTGGTCAAGGACTTTTGTGTGTTGGGAGTTTTTTGATTACTGCTTCAATTTCATCTGCTGTTATTGGTCTATTCAGGTTTTCTGCTTCTTCTTCATTCAGTTTTGGAGGATTATATTTTTCTAGAAACTTGTCCATTTCACCTAGGTTTTGAAATTTCTTGGAATATAGTTCTTTGAAGTAATTTCTTATAATCCTTTGTATTTCTGTGGTGTCAGCTGTAATCTCTCCTCTTTCATTTCTGATTGTGTTTATTTGGGTCCTCTGTCTTTTTTTCTTGAGGAGCTTGCTTAAGGGCTTGTCAATTTTGTTTATGTTTTCAATGAGCCAGCTCCTGGATTCATTGATCCTTAGAATTGTGCTTTTAGTCTCTATGTCATTTAATTCTCCTCTGATCTTAGTTATTTCCTTCCTTTTGCTTGCTCTGGGCTGTCTCTGTTGTTGTTACTTGAGGTCTTGTAGGCATAGGAATAAATTGTTTGTTTGAAATGTTTCTATCTTTTTTAGGTAGGCCTATATTGCTATGAACTTCCCTCTCAGGACTGCCTTTGCTGTGTCCCATAAGTTTTGGGTCGTTGTGAGTTAATTTTCTTTTGTTTCCAGAAACCCTTTGATTTCCTCCCTAATTTCATTCTTGACTCATTCATTGTTTAATAGCATGCTATTCAACCTCCATGATTTTGAGGTTTTTGTGTTTTTCCCCTTGTGGTTGGTTTCTGTTTTCAGTCCCTTGTGGTCAGAAAAAATGCTTGGTATGATTTCAATTTTCTTGAATTTGTTCAGGCTTTTTTGTGTCCTCTCATGTGATCTATCTTTGGAAATGTTCCATGTGCATTTGAAAAGAATGTGTATTTAGTTTCTTTGGGATGAAGGGCTCTATATATACCAGTTAAGTCCATTTCATGAAGAGTGTTGTTCAATGCCACAATATCTTTGTTCATATTTTGTTTGGAAGATATGTCCATTTTTGACAGTGGGGTGTTAAAATCCCCTACTATAATTGTGTTGCTGTCAATATCTTTCTTGAAGTCCTCTAAGATTTTCTTGATGTATTTAGGTGTTCCTATGTTGGATGTGTATATATATTTACAATGTTTATGTCTTCCTGGTGGATTCTTCCCTTGAGTATTATGAAGTGACCTTCTGGGTCTCTCTTTATGGCTCTTCTTTTGAAGTCAATTTTGTCTCATATGAGTATTGCTACCGCGGCTTTTTTTCCCCTGTCCATTTGCTTGAAAAATTTGTTTCCAGCCCTTCACTTTGAGTCTGTGTAGGTCTTTTGTCCTGAGGTGGGTCTCTTGTAGGCAGCATATATGTGGGTCATGTTTTCTTATCTATTCAGATGTTCCATGCCTTTTGATTGGAGATTTTAATCCATTTACATTTAAGGTTATTATTGATAGGTACTGATTCATTGCCATTTTTGTATGTGTGTTTCTCTGTCTCTCTCTCTTCCTTCCTTTCCTTAAAGCCATTCCTGTAGTACCTCTTGAAGAACTGGTTTGCTGGAGGTGTATTCTTTTAGACTTCTTTTGTCTGGAAAGCTCCTTATTTGGCTTTTTATCTTGATTGAAAGCCTTGCTGGGTAAAGTAGTCTTGGTTGCAGGCCTTTGGTTCTCATTACTTGGAATATTTTTTCCCATTCTCTTCTGGCTTGGAGCATTTCCATTGAGAATTCATCTGCTAACCTTATTGGGGCTCCCTTGTTTGTTACTTCCTGTTTCTCCCTTGCCGCCTTTAAGATTCTCTCTTTGTCTTGGAATTTTGCCATTTTAATTATGATGTGTCTTGAAGTGGGTCTCTTTGGGTTCCTCTTGACTGCGACTGTCTGTGTTTCCTGGATTTGTGTGACTTTTTCTCTGATCAAATTAGGGAAGATTTCCATTATTACTTTTTCAAATAGGTTTTCTATCCCTTGCTCTTCTTCTCCCTCTGGTGTCCCTATTATACGGATATTATTATATTTTATATTGTCTTGCATTTCTCTTAATTCCTCTTTATTCTTTCTGAGTCTCTTTTCCTTTCTTGCTCTTTCTGGGTGTTTTTTTCTACTTGGTCCTCCCACTCACTGATCTGATCTTCTGCTTCATCAATTCTGCTTTTCATTCCTTCCGTGTTCTTCAGTTCAGAAATCGTATTCTTCATTTCCTCTTGGCCCTTCTTGATAGTTTCTATTTCTTTTTTCATGTTGATATAGTTTGCAGTGAGTTCATTGTAGCTTCTCTGTAGTTTCTGGTAGCTCATTGAGAGCTCATGGAGCTTCCTGACAACCATTGCTTTGAACTCAATATCTGATAGTTGAGATGCCTCTGTTTCATTATCATTCTTTCTGGGGCTTCCTCCTTTCCTTTCATTTGGGGATTATTTCTTTGTCTTCCCATTGTTTGTGAGGCTGTTCTTGTTAGCCTCAGCTCCTTAAATTGATCTGTTTTCACTTCCTGTGTTTATGGTGTGAGCTTCTGTGGCAGAATACCTGTGAGTTTCAGTGGTGCTGTCTCCTTCAGGTATCCTGGTGTTCACGGCTTTCACCAGCTCAGCTGTTGAAGTGCCCCCTCTTTGAGACCAACTCTGGCTTTTTCACAGTTCCAGGTTTTTTTTTTCTTCTTCTCTTTTGTCTCACTCATGGGTATTTAAAAGGAGAAAAGAGGAAGAAAAAAATGGAAAAAGAAGAAAGAAAATAAAAACGAGGAAGGAAGAAGAGATAAAATTGGAAAGAAAGGAAGAAGCAATAAAACAAGGAAGAAGCAAGGAGAAGCAAAATTAGTTGAGGGGTAAAAAAAGATAAAAATGATGAAAAAGTAATAAAAATTATGTTAAAAAGAAAGCCCATAAAACTCTTGCTCTTTTCAATGTTGCCAAGCCAGTTTTTCTGGTCTTGCTGGCTGCAAGGGCTGAGGGTGATGGTATTGCTTTTCACCTGTTAAGCACTCAGTTATCTTTGGGCTACTCTCTGCAGGGCTAGCTGTGCACTCTCCTGAGGGCTAGCCGGTGCACTATTCCCAGAGCTAGCCCAGCGCCTCTCCACAATTGGCCTCGGGGGTATGTTATGAGCTCCCTGAAGAGTGCACACTTTCCTGAGTTTGTGGGTGTGATCTCAGATCTCCTATGTGGTGTGCGCCTACCCCGGTCACACACAGGCACCTATCATTGCTCAGCCATCTGCGGTCACGTGGGCGCCTTTCATCATTCAGTAGTCTCTGATGGCACTCGGGTGCCTTTTGTGGCACAGCCTTCCCTGATGGTGCCTGGGCACATGAGCTCCAGCGTGCACTCCTTGCAGGGCTATGCATGGGCATTCACATCCCCAGCGTGTTTGCCACTGATACCTTCACTCCTCTCTGTGAGACTTCAAGCAACCACATCTCTTCTGGTGCTGCTGAAAGCTTGTTTGGTTGGGGAGGGAGCGGTTGACCTGGCTCCTTCCCTAGAATTCTGTGGCAGGCCCAGGGCCTCAGCCACCCTAGTCTCTGTGCTGATCCCTGGGTTCTTATTGTTCTGAAGTACTCTCTTTACCATCTGGTTTTTCAATGTCTGCTACAATTTTCGACCTCCTATTTTCAAATATGCTGTGTTTCTCTTGGTTGTTTGCTCTGTTCCTCCATAGATCTGTCAAGTTTTTCTCCCTTGTGTAGGGGGGAGTGGATTCTGCTCCCTCCTACTGCCCCACCATCTTCCTAGATACTTAAATAGCTTTTTAATCTATCCATTCTTTTCTATTCTCTATTCCTCTGAATGCATGGTGAGTTAACAATTTTCCTATGTACAACTCCTTAAAGTCTTGAAGATGAAGCCCATATTTCCTAAACAGATATTCAAGGCCCTTCATCATGTGGCTCCCATTATTGGGCCCACACAAACTCTTATCTTCCCACACTTTCATTATTCTGTCTCTGAACACCACTTGATTTCTTATTTCTTCCTTAATTTGGTTACTGTGTGGAACAATATTTTCATTTACATCCAATGGTCACAATTCTGCTCAGACTTATAAGATCTAGCTCAAGTATTTTTTTAATCTTGTTTTACTTTTTATTGTATTTTCCCCATTACTATTAATCTCCCTTACCCCACTTCCTCCAACAATCACCACACCGTTGTTCATGTCCATGATTGCTTTTTAGTTTTTGCTCAATCTCCCCACCTCATTACAGCCCCCACTAACAATTATCTTGCTGTCTATCTATGAGTCTGTCTCTATTTTCCTTGTTAGTTAAGTTTGCTATTAGATTCCATATATGAACAAAGCCATATTGCATATGTCTTCTTCTGACTGGCTTACTTCACTTAGCATGATGTTCTCCAGCTCTATCCATGTTGTCAGAAAGGGTAAAAATATTCTTCCATTTTATGGCTAATTAGTATTTCATTGTGTTAATGTCCCATAGTTGACTTATCTACTCATCTTCTGATGGACACTTGGGCTGCTTCAATATCATGGCACTTGCAAATAACACTGAAGTGAATATAGGGGTGCTTATGTTCTTTCAAATCAGTGTTTTGGGTTTCTTCTGATATATTTCCAGAAGGGGGATGGTTGGGTCAAAAGGCAGATCCATTTTTAATTTTTTTGAGGTATTTCCATACTGCTTTCCACAGTGGCTGCACCAGTCTGTATTCCCACCAACAATGTAGTAGAGCTCAGTTTACTCCATAATCTTTCCAACACTTGTTTGTTGATTTAATGATGACACCCATTCTGACAGGTGTGAGGTAATAGCTCATTGTGGTTTTAATTTGCATTTCTCAGATGATTAGTGATGTTGAGCATCTTTTCATATGTGTATGGGCCATCTCTATGTCCTTTTGGGAGAAGTGTCTATTCAGGTCCTCTGACCATTTTTTAAATTTGGATTGTTTGGGGGTTTTTTTGGTGTTGAGTTTTGTAAGTTCTTTATAAATATTAGATATTAGCCCCCTATCGGATGTATCATCAAATATCTTCTCCCATTCCATGGGATGTCTTTTTATTTTGTTGATATTTCCCTTTGCTGTGCAAAATCTTTTTAGTTTGAGTGTTGATGCTACCCCAAACAATCTATGGATTCAAAGCAATTGCTATTAAGATTTCAGTGAGGAGGAAGGAAGATGGTGGAGGAGTGAATGGAAGCCACACTGACCTCCTTCCAGCACCAGTCTGGAATTACAACTCAATTGTGGAGAAACCACCTGGAACAAACTAAGGAGCAATAGCCAGAGAGAAGCATATAATTTCAGACATACAGAACCAGCTTTAGCACAACTGGTCTGGTAAGAATTGTAGCGGAGACTCGAGAGGGCTGGCTGGGTGCCCATGGGTGGCAGTGCTGTTGGGATAATTAAGCAGCTGGTTGGATCTCCCAGAGAAGATTGGGGTCTAAACCCTAAGGTAGGATTCCCAGACCAGAGCCCAAAGAGTACACAGATAACAACCAGTGGAAAGAGCAGCAGGGTTGCTCTCTGCCGGAAACAGAAGGTTGGAGAAGCAAGGGCCACTTAAAGGGCCAACATACAAATTTTCATTTGCAGGCACTTACCCAGGGCTCGGGCAAAGGCAGGGAAGGAGTGGGTTGGAGATGCCTGAGGAGAGACTGGGGATGGAAGCCTTGGGGGAGAACTGAGACAGTAGCTGCCAGGATCCGTGCTGAGTCATTCCCCAGATGGCAGCAGCCTTTGTGCTCAAGCAGACCACTCCCCTCTGAGCAGCAGTAGCCTGAGGGGAAACCATAGCTCCTACTGCAGGAGGGTCTCTTCCCCAGCCCTTTGGTGCTTAAGCCTGACTGCTGAGTCCTAGTGACCAGATAAACAACTGAAGGAGACAACCGGAGTCAGTAGATCACTGGCAAAGGTGGGGCAGAGTGAACTAGAGAGACTTGAACAGACACTGGGGATGGAGGCTTCGGGGAGAGAACTGAGAAAGCAGCCTCTGGGATTTCAACGCTGAACCATCCCCCATACACAGCAGCCATCCAGCTCAGACGGACCACTTCCCTCAAAGCAGTGGTAGCCTGAGGGGACAAAATAATAACCCCCACCACAGGAAGGATTCAGCCCTGCTGTAAGGTGCTTAAACCTGACTGCTGAGTGTAGAGGGACCATATTAACACTGGAAGGAGACAGCCAGTGACAGCAGATCACAGGAAGTATCAAACAGGCTTCCTAAGGTCAGATGGGGTCAATATATAACATCACTAGAGACAGGTCAAGAAAGAAAAAAAAACAGTGGTAAATACAAGAGACTACTGATACAAAAGCCACTGTGGTCTTCTTCATGATTTGTGATATTTTCTTTCCTGTATAGCTTTGTAACATTCATTTCTTGTCCAGCAAATTTGTATATATTAAGTCACTAGATTTTATACTATAGTGTATTTCAATTCACATATTTTGTGCCTCCTTCCTTTAGCCCATCTTACTTTCCTCTTTCCTTGCAGTATTCTCATTTCAAATTTGGTTTTCTCTCTAGCTACAACATGTTTCCATTTCTCTCCTGTCCAGACACTCAAAACGAATTCTCTCGTTAAGGGTCATTTCACATCCTTTTGCTCAGCTATTAAAATACCTGTATTCTCTACACCTGTGACAAAATTTGTAGTTGGTTCTGGGTAGGGTAGTTGTTATTGCATTGTTTTTTCAAGGTTATCTCCAGAGCTTCACTAATTTTGTATTTCAAATAACAAATTTTACTAGATACCTCTCGTACTTTTTTTCTTTTTTTACTCAAATTTTAATTCTTCCATCTTAGCCCATTTTTTTCTTTTTTGTTTTTCTTCTGTTTCTCTTTCATACTGCCCTTTTGTTTTTTCATTCTCCTTTTTTTCTTTTCCTTTACATCCAAAATTTTAATTTTTCCCTCACTTAGTCTAGTTTTTATTCCCTCTCCCTCTACCATTACAAAATCACTTCCCATTCCTCTAAACATGTCAGGGTTTTCTTTGTTGCTTTTTTCCCTCTTATTCTTATACTACCTATATGAATTTTAGCTCATTTGTTGTTGATAGTACCCTGCTGGATCTTTCTCTCCAATTTGACTCTTATATTTTTATTAATTATTTAATATTTTTCCTTCTTTTTCCTTTCTTTCTCTCTCACTTTATTTTATTTTATACTATTTTAATTTCTGTTTAAACCTAATAGTATGCACTTCCCATCTCATACTCCATTCCACACTCTTCATTCCCTTTCTTTATTCACAAGGTAACTTCATCTTCTCTCCTTCCATTGCTCCAACTCCCAACTCTTATAAGTGCTTCTCCCTCTACCCTTTCACAATCATTCCCCTTTCAGTAGGTCATCTCCTATCCACTCTCTTTTCTTATAGTAGGCTTAATCTTGTTGCACCCTTATAAATACTGGTTCCTTAGATATTGATAGAGGCATTGTTGGGGGGATTTATATTTATGGGTGTGAGTTTGTTTCTCAGACACTGGTTTTGTTCAAGCAGCACCAGCAGAACAGCACACAATACATGGTGAGTGAAGTGACCCTCAGGCAAGCAACGGCAGGGAAGGGCATGCAAAAGAATGACCTAATAACAATCAAAACCCAATTACACCCAGAAAACCAGCATAAAAGGCATAAAGGACATCCCAAGGACATCAAGTTCAGGAGATCAAGGAGCCTGCACCACTGCATCTCACAGGATTCCCACCACAGAAGTTCATATCACAAAGTCAGAAAGTCAAAACAGATCAATTTAAGAAATAGAAGCAAAGAAGAAGAGTACAACAACCAATGGGCAGACAAAGAAACAACCCCCCCCCCCCAATCTAAAGGAAATGAGGAATCCTCAGAAATAATGCTAAATGAAATAGAGGCAAGTGAACCATCAGGTATTGAGTTCAAAACAATGGTTCTATGGAAGCTCAATGAACTCAGTGCAAACTACCAAAAACTACAGGGAAATTACCAGAAACTGACTGCATACTATATCAGCATAAAAACAGACAGAAACTGTCAACAAGGGCCAAGAAGAAATGAAGAATACAATTTCCGAATTAAAGGACACAGTAGAAGGCATCAAAAGCAGGCTCAATGAAGCAGAGGACTGAGTCAGCAAGTTGGAGGACAAAGTAGAAAAAACATCCCAAAAAGAGCAAGAAAAAGGAAAAAGACAAAAAAAGATTGAACAGAGGTTAAGGGAAATGCAAGATAACATGAAACAGAATAATATCACATAATATGTGTGTGATAGGGATACCAGAAGGAGAAGAAGAGGAGCAAGGGATAAAAAAAACCTGTTTGCAAAAGTAATGATGGAAAACTTCTCTGATTTGATGAGAGAAGAAGCTACACAAGTCCAGGAAGCAGAGAGGGTCCCAATCAAGAGGAACCCAAACAGGAACACTTCAGGACACATCATAATTAAAATGGCAAAATTTAAAAACAAAGAGAATCTTAAAGGCACCAAGGATGAAAAAGAAAATAACATACAAGGGAGCCCCAATAAGACTAGCAGCTGACTTCTCAACAAAAACATTACAAACCAAAAGAGAATGGCAAGAAATAATCCAATTGATGAAAAACAAAGGCCTGCAACCAGGATTCCTCTATCCAGCAAGGCTCTCAATTAAAATGGAAGGCCAAATAAGGAGATTCCCAGACAAAAGAAGTCTACAAGAATAATTCACCAAGCCAGCTCTGCAAGATATGCTAAAGGGACTGCATTAAGAAGAGGAAGAAAAACAGTGAGAGAGAAAGGAACAAAGATACAAAGAGAGTAAAATAGCAATGAATAAGAACCTGTCAATAATAGCCATAAATGTAAATGGATTAAATGCTCCAATGAAAAGATATAAGGTAGCTCAATAAATAAGAAAACCCACACATATGCTGCCTACAAGAGACCCACATTAGAACAAAAGACCTACATAGACTGAAAGTGTAGGGCTGGAAAAAAATATTCCATGGAAATATACAGGGAAAAAAGAGACAGAGAAGCAATATTTATATCTGACAAAAGAGACTTCAAGACAAAGACCATAAAAAGAGACACAGAAGGACACTTCATAATACTCAAGGGAAGAATACATCAAGAAGACATAAATATTATAAGCAAATCTGCACACAACATAGGAGCACCCAAATACATAAGGAAAATTTTAGAGGATGTCCAGAAAGATATAGACACAAAGACACATATACTAGTGGATTTTAACAGCCCACTCTAAAAAATGGATAGATCTCCCAAACAAAATATCAACAAAGATATTGTGGCATTGAACAATGCCCTAGATCAAATGGACTTAACTGAGATATATTATAGAGCCTTTCATTCCAAAGAAGCAAAATACACATTCTTTTCAAATGCACATGGGCCATTTTCAAAGATAGACCACATGATAGGACAGAAAACAAGCCTCAACTAATTCAAGAAAATTGAAATCATACCAAGCATTTTCTCCGACCACAAAGGCCTGAAACTAGAAACCAACTTCAAAGAAAAAACACACAAAATCATGGAGATTGAATACCATACTATTAAACAATGAATGGGTTAGGAATGATATCAAGGAATAAATAAAAAGTTTCTGGAAACAAATGAAAATGAACTCACAACAACCCAAAACTTATAGGACACAGTGAAGGCAATCCTGAGAGGGAAGTTGATAGTGATACAATCCTACCTAAAAAGGATAGAAAATTTTCAAATAAACAACCTAACCCTACATCTATAAGAACTTGAGGAACAACAACAAAGAGAGCTCAGAGCAAGTAGAAGGAAGGCAATAACCAAGATCAGAACAGAATTAAATAACATAGAGACTAAAAGAACAATTCAAAGGATCAATAAATCCAGGAGCTGGTTCTTTGAAAAGATAAACAAATCAACAAGCCTTTAAGCAGACTCATCAAGAAAAAAATGAAAGAGGACCCCCAAAAGCACAATCAAAAACCAAAGCAGTGCAATTACAATGGACACCACAGAAATACAAAAAAAAAAAAAATGGTAAGAAATTTCTTTGAGGAACTATATGCCAAGAAATTTGAAAACCTCAGTGAAATGGATAAATTTCTAGAAAAAGATAATCTTCCAAAACTGAATGAAGAATAAGAAAGCCTGAATAGACCAATAACAGCTGATGAAATTGAAAGAGTAATCAAAAAATACTCCCAGCACACAAAAGCCTTGGACCAGATGGGTTCACAAGAGAATTTTACAAAACAGTTAAGGAAGAATTAACTTCTATTCCTCAGGGACTTTTTCAAAAAATCCAAGAAGACAGAAGACTCCCAAACTATTTTTATGAAGCCAGTATCATCCTAATCCTCAAATTAGATAAAGACACAAGAAAGAAAACTACAAGCCAATATTGCTGAGGAACATAAATGTTAAAATCCTCAACAAAATATTGGCAAAACACATCCACCAATACGTTAAAAAATCATACACCATGATCAAGTGGGACTCATCCCAGGAATGCAAGGATGGTATAATATTTGCAAATCAATAAACATAATACACCACATAAAAGCAAAGACAAAAATCACATGATCATATCAACAGATGTACAAAAAGCATTTGATAAGGTACAGCACCCATTTATGATAAAAACACTCAATAAAGTGAGAATAGAGGGAACATTCCTCAACATAGTAAAGGCCACATACAAGAGGCATACAGCCAACATCATACTCAATGGGCATAAACTAAAAGTTTTTATTAAGATCAGGAACAAGACAAAGATGTCCATTTTCACCACTTCTATTTAACATAGTACTGGAAGTCCTAGCCACATCAATCAGACAATAAAAAGAAATAAAAGGCATGCAAATTGGAAAGGAGTAAGCAAGACAATAATTGTTTGCAATGGACATGATAGTGTACATAGAAAATCCTATAGACTCCACCAAAAAACTACTCAATCTAATAAATGAATTCAGCAAAACAGCAGGATACAAAGTCAATGCTGAGAAATCAAAGGCATTTTTGTATACCAACAATGAAGTATCAGAAACAGAAATCAGGAAAAAATTCATTTTGATACAGCAGCATGAAAAATAAAATATCTAGGAATAACCGTAACCAAGGAGGTAAAAGACCTGTACTCAGAAAACTATACGACATTGAAGAAAGAATTTAAGGAAGATACAAATAAATGGAAGCATATACCACTCATGGATTGGAAGAATTAACATCATCAAAATATTAATACTACCTAAGCAATTTATAGATTCAATGGAGTCCCTATTAAAATACAAATGACATATTTCACGGATATAGAACAAACACTTCAAAATTATATAGAACCATAAATGACCCCAAATAGCCACAGCAATTTTGAAAAGGAAGAACAAAGTAGGTGAGATCACCATACCTGACATCAAACAATATTACAAGGCCACAGTAATCAAAACAGTAAAGTTGTGGCATAAGAACAGACACATAGATCAATGAAGCACAGTAGAGAGCCCAGAAATAAACCCAAGTCTCCATGGTCAATTAATTTTTGAAAAAGGACATAGAAGCATAAAATGCAATCAAAATAGCCTCTTTAACAAATGGTCTTGGGAGATTTGGACAGCTACATGCAAAAAAAAAAAATGAATCTCAGCCACCACCTTACACCATATACAAAAATAAACTCAAGGTGCATAAAAGACTTAAATATAAATTATGATACCATAAAAGTCCTAGAGGAGTAGATAGACAGAAAAATCTCAGATATTCATTATAGCAATATTTTCACTGATATGTCCCCTGGAGCAAGGGACATAAAAGAAAGAATAAACAAATGAGACCTCATCAAATTATAAAACTTCTGCTCAGCTAAAGAAAACAGCATTAAAATGAAAGGAGAACCAACTATATGGGAAAATATTTGCCAATGACATCTCGGACAAGGGTTTGGTCTCCAAAATATATAAAGAACTCACATGACTCCACTCCAGGAAGACCAACAGCCCAATTAAAAAATGGGCAAAAGACTTAAACAGACATTTCTCCAAGGAGGACATACAGAGGGCCAGAGATATATGAAAAGATGGTCAACATCACTAGCCATCAGAGAGATACACATTATAACCACAATGAGAAAGCACTTCACACCAGTCAGAATGGCCATCATAAACAAATCAACAAACCACAATTGTTGGAGTGGATGTGGAAAAAAGGAAACCCTAGTGCACTATTGAGGGGAATGCAGACTGCTGCCACCACTTTGGAAAACAGTATGGAATTGCCTCAAAAAACTAAAAATGGAACTGCCTTTTGACTCAGCAATTCCACTGCTGGAATTATATCCTAAGAACCCTGTAACACCAATCCAAAAGAACCTATGCACCCCAATGTTCATAGCAGCACAAATTACAATAGCCAAGTACTAGAAACAAACTAAGTGCCCATCAGTGTATGAGTGGATCAAAAACTTATGGTACATTTACACAATGGAATACTAAGCAGTAGAAAGAAAGAAGGAACTCCTACTCTTTGTGACAACATGATGGAACTGGAAAGCATTATGTTAAGTGAAGTAAGCCAGATGGTGAAAAACAAATACCATGTGATCTCACCTTTAAGTGGAACCTAGTTGACAGAACAAACTGCCAAGCAAAATACAGCCAGAGAAATTGAAATTGACAACAAACTGAGAGTAACCAGAGGGGAGGGGAGAAGGAAGTAATGTGGGAAAGCAGGGAAAGAAACATAAATTGATATGAATGAGGGACCCATGGGCAGAGCCAAGGGGGTTGGGATTGAGGGTGGGAGGTGGGCATGGGTAGGGCAGGGGAAAGTGGTGGTGTGAAAATGGAGACAACTGTATTCAAACATCAATAAAAATATATAAAATATTTTTTATTAGTCTGCCCATATAAGTACATATTATGTGTTGCTAGAGTCATGCCCATATCTCATCCACTGTGATCCAGGGAAGAAGATCAGTTGAAAAACAGAGTGGATGATAAGCCCAACATGAAACACCCCACTAATGTGTTGGAAAGCCTGAGGCCCCTCATGATTTAACTGAGAACTGTTTCAAAGATGTCCTAATAAAATGTTTCTGGTTTCTAGCCTTTTATTTGCCAAAGTGGTATTTTACTCCCTATGGGAATAGCATCAATGAGATCATGAGGTCCCCCTGCTCCAGGCTGCACTGCTCTGTAAATTCCCTACCCATATAAGTCAGAGGACCAGTGTGTTTTCTCATTTATTGATCACTGTGCATGTTAGGTTGTGTGAAGACTGATGTATCAGGGTTACCTTAGGAGGCTAGCTGAGAAGCTTTGCAAGTAGCAACCATGACCTAATGTGAGAATTAACAAAAGAGGATGCAAATTTAAGTGTGATTGAGCAGGTGCAGAGGACTGGGAGGCCAAACTGGGCAGAGCCTGTGATTTATGTCAAAGGTACAGGACCACAAAGATTTTCTCAGTGCATGGGGCTTGTTTCCAGGCTCCAGAAGAAGGGAAATATTATTCTTCTGAATAGGGATAAAGCACATGACTAAAGTTAGAGAATAATGATTTCTTTTAATAAAAGGGTAAGGGTAATGTAACTTTTTAAAAAGACTTTATTTATTTATTTTTAGAGAGAAGGAAAGGAGGGAGAAAAAAGAGGGAGAGGAACATCAATGTGTGGTTGCCTCTCACGTGCCCCCTGCTGGGGACCTGGCCCACAACCCAGGCATGTGTCCCAACTGGGAATCCAACCAGCAATCCTTTTGTTTGAAGATCTGTGCTCAGTCCACTGAGTTAAAGCAGCTAAGGCAGGCCAATGCAATTTTTTAAAAAGATTTTATTTATTTATTTGTTTTTAGAGAGAGGGGAAGGGAAGGAGAAAAAGAGGTAGAGAAACATCAATGTGCAGTTGCTTTCATGTGCCCCCAACTGGGGACCAAGCCCACAACCTAGGCATGTGCCCTGACTGGGAATTGAACCAGCGACCCTTTGGTTTGCAGGCCAGCACTCAATCCACTGATCTACACCAGCCAGGGCTAATGCAACTAATATGGAATTTATATTTCCTGATTAATTTCTTCGGCCTCCTTGATTCAAACATCACAAAATGAGGAATCCACTTCCTTGCAGGGTAAGACGGCCTACTTGCCCCATGCCTCTGGGGTTATGTGTTGTCTGCATGAGATACCACTGGGGTTCCAGCTATATGCCAAGAGGGATTTTACTCCCAGGCTGGAACAGGACCAGAGCTTTCCACCACTGTGAGGTAGTCTCACAGTTTACGTTAGGACACCTGCACAGTGAGCTTTCACTAATACATAGCTGCTAATTTGGAGTGTGTTTCTCTCATTGGTGAGATGTTTTATATAGTTTATGGTGCTAGAGGATAATTGAAGAAACAGGCAACTCCCCCCAGCCAAAAAAAAATCCTTACTAATCGTTTCTAAAGTGATGGTAGGGCAGCCCTATGAAGCAGTTGGGCATTTGGACATTTGCCTTTTAGGGGAAATAGTGCTTTTTTGTTTAGTCTGAGAGAATGAAGGAAGAGCAGTTCTCATGAATCCTAAAGGTAGGCTAGACTTCAGGACCCATGGATGGAGCCAAAGGGGTGAGATCGAGGGTGGGGGTGAGCATGGGTAGGGCAGGGGAAAGTGGGAAAATGGAGACAACTATATTCAAACATCAATAAAAAATAGTTAAAATATTTAAAAAATCTGTTATTAATCTGCACAGATAGGTACATATTATCTGTTGCCAGAATCAAGACTTTGGTCATTGAGTGGTGTCAGGACTGTGGCCATCAGCATTGAGAATGTGCAGGTGGCCATGATGGCCACAGGTCCTCTGCGTGAAGTTCTTTGTAAAGCTTAGAATTCTGTTTGCTCATGTCACCTTCCTTCATCCCTCACTTTGTTTTCTGTCTTGACAGTATTTCTGTTAGTTAGACAGCCATGAAAGAGTATAGAGGATTGAGAAGATCTGGAAGAAGGGAAGACAAGAGGTCCTGTCTGGGAGAAAAGGATTCTGCTCTGACTTCCTCCCACATTAACTAGCTGTCATTTGGAACATTTTGGAAGAATGTGAAAGCATGAGACAGACTGACTGCTCTGTGAAAAGGATGGCATGGATAGTGGTATCTGGGGTCTTCCAGCTCACCAGCCAAAGACAGATCTAAGCACTGAAGAGAACTCTGAGACCTCTGTTTCCCAAAGCAGGGTCCTCTCTAGTGCTCCAATCAGTCAGCTTTTCTTGAAGGAAAGAGCTTTAGAGGGGGTGGCTTAGTCCTTGCAGGGTGTCCAACTCATGGCCTGTGGGCCACATGCAGCCCAGCATGGCTATTAATGGGGGCCTAACATAAAATTGATGTAATGCCTTGTGTAGAATGCAAAGACATATAAAATACTGCTGCTGTCCTACATTCCTAACAGCCTTGTTGAAGGCAGACTGTTTGCACTGAGAAAGACAACCACAAGACAAACCAAGTTTATGCTAAATGCCAAAGGAAGGGTACAAACCATAAAAGAGTTAGTATTTGAAGTAGATGGAGGACTTGGTTTAATAGAATAAGTAATACAGTAAGGAAGGTCTGAACAAATAGAGAGGGAGAGGAATATCAGGGCCGGGTGGGAATATTGTTGGAGAATGGTCGAAAACTGCTCTGGAAAAGAGTCTCTTCATTAAGAAATAAAGGTGAAGAGAAAGGGACTGGTTCTCAGAGTCCCTGGGAATCCATGGCTCCTTCAGAGTTGGGGGAACTATGTAGGAATGTGGTCTCAGGCCCATTGTTGTCCCTTGGGACCATTAGTCATGAAAGCTCCTGAAAAAACTCTGACATGTTAGTGACTGGAACATAGTGTCACACAGGACAATTTGGAGTCAGGATGCCAGGTGGGGTCTTCTGGGATACCTGTTAGAAGGCCTGTAAGGTCATAACTGTGAAGTCAGTCTCAACCCAACTAATTATCATGGACCTGTTTCCTTCAACCTCTCCTCACTGGCATTTGGGATTTTGGGGGTTCTAGGTGGAGCCCTGTGCCCATAGGGTACCCAGTGGGCACCCTAGGAGTTAAATGTCCTCCCTTGAAACCTAGCACCCAGGGGAGCCAAGCACCTTGGCAGGTAGAGTCTCAGGGGCTATAATTTTTTTCTTCCTTTTGAACCCTTTATAGATCAGAAGATAATTTTTTAAAAGATTTTATTTATTTTTAGAGAGAGGGGAAGGGAGGGTGAAAGAGAGACAGAAACATCAATGTGTGGTTGCCCCTCACATGGCCCCCACTGGGGTCCTGGCCCACAACCCAGGCGTGTGCCCTGACTGGGAATTGAACTGGAGAAAATACAATTTTTAAAACTTTGCCAAGGTGAATAAAGTGATGGAAATTTGAGTATTCATGGCAATTGTGAAATAAAGGTCTTGCTAATTATAAATTATTTCATCTTTCATATTTAAGCAATTAATTTTCTAGTATGTAGTTTTGAAAATTGATCAGATTTATAGCCATGTGCACTTACTTTTTTAAATTTCCATTTTTTAAATGAAGCCTTTTTAAACTTTGCTTCTGTTGTGTTTATTTATATAATTAGCCTCCGTTTATGGCAGATGATTCTGTTTCTGGGTTTTGTAATGGTAGAAAATTTCCTTCTGTAGTACATTGAATTAAACTAGAAAATAGTGAACTTAGAGAAAATTATTAAATACTAATGCATAGCATATGGTATATGGGTGTACCAAGACTGTGACATACTTAATTACTAAAGTTTATGAAATGCTGCTCATGAAGAGCTAAGCTGATGCCCTCCCAAGACTCTGCTGTTGAAGATGGTGAAACTGATGGGACCTCCCTTGTGCCAACGAGACTATGTACATATACTGAAAATTCAAGAAACCAGTAATGAAGGTTTACTAATTGTCTTTGGAGCTGTGAGCTTCACCTTTTGTATGCTCAATAAGCAACCAGAGGAGAGGAACTAGATCTTATTGGTGCTGGTGTCTGGCACAAGTCCTGTACATACTAAGTAGTTCGTACATTTTGCTGAATAAATGAACCAGCATCTTTGCATTGCATTACAAATATCTCTAGAAAGCATAACTTTTTTTTTGTTTATTCTAGAACTATTGTGCCATAATTACATAGATGTAGCCAGGATATCTAGATCTTCAGGAATTTCAAAAAAGTGATACAACTTCTGTGCAGGTGTGTGGGGTTTGAATTCCAGACTCCAACATATTGGAGCAGGTGTGAGAAACTGTGAATAAAGTACAAGATTGGAGCAACCTCAGAGATTGAACTTGGCCACTTTTTATATATCTAAAAAGTTCTTTCTTCTTCAGAAGAAAAAGATTCTTGGAAAAGACACATAGCTGGTTGTTAGTTATTACTGGAAAAATATCACACCAACCCCTGGCTGAGAGTCATTATTTCCAGTGGAAATACTGACTTGTAGCACCAAGGCCTATTGTAAAATCTAGTGAAATGTGCATAAAACCTTGCATCTGGTTTAAGATTTATCTTTGCTACCAAGACAGTCTATCTGCATTTTTGACCCTGGTTGGTTGTTCATCCAGGGGTGAGGGGCTATCTTGAGAGAAAAAAAGAATTACTGAAAAAAAAAAAACATAGAGAATGAGACTTTCTTTTGATATCACAATGGCTTACTTAAAAAAAACTTTTCTAAATGTGGTGGTAAAAAGGTAAATAGGAACTTTATTGTAATGACTTTCAGGTGGTAGCTTTTCGACAACATTGCCTTGCCCTTCTCAGTGACCTTTATTAAATTAGGCTTTGGTGTAACAGGTGTCATAGGGAGGCTGTTGTCAAAATCAATTGCAGATCACAGGCTTAACTTCTGTGACATGATTAAACATGGTGGACTATGTCTTGAAGCCCCAAGCTAAAGTAAGTGTGGGGAGAAGCCTTGCTCATTTTAAGGAACAGGATTGGGTTTTCTCTACTGAAAAATTGCTTTGCAATCTGTTCCCTGTATTCACTCTGAGTCCACTGCCATCAGTACAGGGGTTGATAAATAGGAGCGGTCCCTTCTCCACCTGGTATGATATTCTGTTCTGACTGAATTCTCCCTGGTCCTAATTTATTGTTAATTGCAAATAAGCTGGTATAGACATTGTGTGGAATGAAGAGATGCCTGCTGTTCTTGAGTGTAGGATTGAAATTCAAGAATGTGTCCTTATTCTGGTAATGAAGGTTGAAATTAGTTATGAAGTGCATTTAAGCCCAACTACATTGTAAGATTGATGAGAGTCTGCTTAGAATAGTGGCTTAAATGTCAAGAAAGCAGCTGTGAAGTGTCTCTTGGCCTCACCTAGGAAAGGAGAATGGTGTTGAGGGAGGCTCTACATGGCAATAATTCAGGGGCTTGGAACCCAGCAGGCAGTTCTGGCACCTGGGTCACTAACCTGCCAAGCAGAGCAGCACCCTGCAGAGAGATCAGGTGGTTGTGCTGACACCCTGTTCTTCCTGCTCTCTTTGTTTAGAAGCAAAAGTCTCCAGGCAATGATCCTGCAGATGGGCCAAAGTCCCCATAAAGCTCCTGGGGGTAGGGGGAGAGGCAACAGTTGTGCCACCCACTCCTTCCATGGAGACCTTCTACAGCTCCCAGAGGACTCTTGACTCTCCATTAGGTCTCTTTCCCTTGTTTGTTTTCAGAAGCTGTTTATTCAGAGATCAATTTTCTTACAGGAGTAATTGCCTCCATCTTGGACCTTCAATAATTGTTCTATTTTTAAATTTTTTGAGGAACCTCTGTTTCCACAGTGGCTGCAGCATTTTGCATCCTCGCCAACACTTCTGATAATAACACGTATTTATTATCTTGTAGTTCTGTAACTCAGAAGTCTGACATGGGTTTCATGGGCTAAAATCAAGGTGTCTAGGAGAGAATACACCTTGCTTTTTCAGCTTCAAGACGGTGTCTACATTCTCAGCTCCTGCTTCGCTTTTTCCATCTTCAATACCAGCATCGTGCCTTTCTTCCACAGTCACATCTCACTCTGACTGTTCTCTCCCACTTTTAAGAAGCCTTGTGATGACATTGTCTCCCCCTAATCTAGGACAATATCCCCATTGTAAGGTCAGCTGATCCTAGCAATCTTCATTCCCTTGGCCATATTTGCAGGTTCTGGCAATTAAGGTGTGGATATCTTTTTCTAATTAAAAAAAATTTTTCATTGTTGTTCTTGTACAGTTTTCTGTCTTTTACTCCCATCCCAGCCCACTGCCTCAGCCCTCCCCACCTCCCTCTCATTTCCACCCCCCTAGTTTTTGTCCATGTGTCCTTTATACTTGTTGCTCTAAACCCTTCCCCTTTTCCCCTGAAATTCCCTCCCTATCTTGGGAGGGACTATTCTGCTTACAGAATAAATGCAATTCAGTGTTAAGATCCGATGTTTCTGTCTCCGTTCAAAAACATTTTTCTTACCGGTTAGGATGCAGATTGGAGGGCTAATCATTGGAAGATGTGAGAAGCTTGTAGTAGAAATTATCTTCCATTATTTCTGATTTCTAATGAGTTTTTTAGTCATGGCTTGGTCAGTGCTGAGTTCACTGCTTCCCTGAGGAGCTTCCTTCCAGGCCTGGAGACTGAGGCTTGTAGCTGTGGTGGGTAGCAGGGCTTTTGTGCAGATGGAGGTGAGGGAAAACTCACTCAGTGGCCCATTTTGTCTTTCAGGTTTCATAGCTACAGGGGTCCTGGATTTTTCCCCTTCCCTATTAGTAAATTTTGTTTTGTTGTGATAAAATCCACAAAAGAACCCATGTACACCAATGTTCATAGCAGCACAATTTACAATAGCCAAGTACTAAAAGTAACCTAAGTGCCCATCAGTAAATAAGCAGATCAAAAACCTATGGTACATTTACACAATAGAATACTATACAGCAGAAAGAAGAGCTCCTACCCCTTGTGATAGCATGGATGGAACTGGAGAGCGTTATGCTAAGTGAAATAAGCCAGATGGTGAGGGACAAATACCTTATGATCTCACCTTTAACAGGACCCTAATCAACAAAAGAAAAAAGCAAACAAAATATAACCAGAGACATTGAAATGAAGAACAATCTAACAATAACCAGAGGGGAGTGGGAGGGGACAGTGAGGGGGGTTCAGGAACTACTACTATAAAGGACACATGGACAAAAACAAGGGGGAGGGTGGAAGAAAGGGAGGGAGGTGAATTTGGCTGGGTGCAGGGGAGTGGTGAGGGGAAAATGCAGTAATTGAACAATAAAATAATTTTAAAAATGCACATAACATGTAATTTACCATTTTAACCATTTTTAAGAGTATACTTCAGTGGCATTAAGTACATTCAAATTTTGTGTAACTATCACTACCACTTTACCTCCAGAAAAATTTTAATCTCCTCAAACAAAATCTTTGCTCCCATTAAACACTAATATTATTTTTCTTTTCCTAGCCCCTGACACCAGCCTTTCTACTTTTTATCTCTGAATTTGCCTGTTCTCTGGACCTAGTATAGGTGGAATCATACACTATTTGTATGTAAGTAGTTATTTCACTGAGCATAACGTTTTCAAGGTTCAGAATTTCCTTCCTTTTTATGGCTGAATAATATTCCATGTGTATGTGTCTCACATTTTGTTTGTTCATTCATCTGTTGATGGACATTTAGATTGTTTTTACCTTTTGGCTATTGGAAACAATGCTGCCATGAACATGAGTGTGCAATGTCTGTTCAAGTCCCTGCTTTTAGTTCTTTTGTGTCTAAACCTTGGAGTAGAATTACAGCATCCTATGTTAACTGTTATGAGTTTTTAAAGAAACTCCACACTGTTTTCCACAGTTCCTGCACCATTTTAATTCCTACCAACAATACACAACAAGGCTTACAATCTTTCTACATCCTCATGAACACTTGTTATTTCCTATTTTTTGCTAATAGCCATCTAAATAGGTGTGAAGTGGTATCTCGATGAAGATTTGATTTGCATTTCCCTAATGTCTAATGATACTGAACATTTTTTTCATGTGTTTATTGGCCATTTGTTTACCTTCTTTAGAGAAATGTCTATAAAAGTTCTTTGTCCATTTTTATTTTTAATTACTATTTATTTATTTTTAATATTTTTTTGTTGTTCAAGTACTGTGGGTACATTTTCACCCCACCATGGCCCCCCACCCCACTCATCCCCACCTCCTACCCTTGAACCTACCTCCTTTGGCTTTGTCCATATGTCCTTTATACATGTTCTTTGATGGCCCTTCCCCTACTATCCTTCTCCCCTCTCTTCTCTGGTTACTGTCAGTTTATTCTTTATTTAATGTCTCTGGTTGTATTTTGCTTGCTTGTTTTGTTGATTAGGTTCCATTTACAGTTGAGATCATATGGTATTTGTTTTTTTACCGCCTGGCTTATTTCACTTAACATAATGCTCTCCAGTTCCATACATGCTGTCTGGAAAGGCAGAAATTCCTTCTTTCTTTCCACTGCATAGTATTCAATTGTGTAAATGTGCCACAGTTTTTTTGATCCACTCATTTACTGATGGGCATTTAGGTTGCTTCCAGCACTTAGCTATGGTAAATTGTGCTGCTATGAACATTGGTGTACATAGGTACTTCTGAATTGGTGTTTCAGGATTCTTAAAGTATAATACCAACAGTGGGATTGCTGGGTCAAAAGGCTGTTCTATTTTCAATTTTCTGAGGAAATTCCATACTGTTTTCCACAGTGGCTACACCAGTCTGCATTCCCACCAACAGTGAAGTAGGGTTCTGTTTACTCCACAATCTCTCCAACATTTGTTGTTTGTTGATTTATTTACCACGGCCATTCTCACTGGTGTGAAGTGGTATCTCATTGTGGTTTTAATTTGCATCTCTTTGATGGCTAGTGATACTGAGCATCCTTTCACATGTCTCTGAGGCCTCTGTATATCCTCCTTAGAGAAGTGTCTGTTCAGGTTCTTTGCCAATTTTTAAATTGGGTTGTTTGTCTTCCTGGAGTGGAGTGCCTGTGAGTTCTTTATGTATTTTGGAGATCAAACTCTTGTCTGAGGTATTATTTGCAAATATGCTTTCCCATACTGTTGGTTCTCTTTTCATTGTAATGCTATTTTCTTTAGCTGTGTAGAAGCGGTTTATTTTGATGAAGTCCCATTTGTTTATTCTTTCTTTTATGTCCCTTGCTTTTGGGGACATATTGGTGAAAATATTGCTGTGTGGAATTTCTCAGATTTTCCTCCCTATGTTCCCCTCCAGGACTTTCATGATCACAAGTTATATTTAAGCCTTTTATCTATCTTGAATTTATTTTTGTGTATGGTGTAAGTTGGTGTTCAAATTTCATTTTTTTTTTTTTTTTGCATGTAGATGTCCAGATCTCCCATCACTATTTGTTGAAGAGGCTATTTTTACTTAATTTTATGCTTCTACTCCCTTTGTAGAATATTGATTGACCATAGAGTCTTGTGTTTATTTCTCAGCTCTCTATTCTGTTCCATAGGTCTATGTGACTGTCCTTAATGCCAGGACCATTTTAAATAAGTTTGTTGTGTTTTTGTTGTTGTTGTGTTAGTTCTTTATATATTCTGGATATTAACCCCTTATCAGGCATATGACTTGCAATTATTTTCTCCCTTTCTTGGGTTGTCATTTACACTCTTTTGAGAGTGTTCTCTGATGCACAAAAGTTTTGTTTTGATGAAATACAAAATTATGTACTTTATGTTCTATTGCTTATTTTGTGATTTTGCTGTTATATACAAGAAATTATTCCAAAATTCCATGTCATTCACCTTTTTTTCTATGTTTTCTTCTGAGAATATTATATTTTTAGTTTTTACAGCTAGGCCTTTTATCCATTTTTAGTAAATTTTGGTCTCTGGTGTAAGGTAAGGATCTAAAAAATGATTTATGACATTTAACCTCATGGAGAACCACTCTGTAATATTGAATGCCTACCTTCTGGAAACTTTTTACAGATCAAAACAATGAATAACAAGAAGGGTGAATGGCTTGCTGAAATTTAAATACTGTTGGCTAGGGAAAGTAGAGTCCAGACCTAATAATTCCTTATCGTAATTTTTTAGGGGGTGGGGACAGAGGGACTAGGTCAGGATTCTCAGCTATAAGTGTATTTTCAAGAACAATACATTGCTCCATGAATAACTGAATAGTTTGCATTGTACATAATGGATAACTCTCCCAGCTTATGTTAGATATGCTAATTCACATGCTTTCTCTCAAACTTTCTATTAAATTATACCTGATATTAATGATGATTTTTATTCAGATATAGTCTTTCAACACATTATTAAAAACAGCTCACCAATACTTTCTGTTCATTTTATAATTGAAAACTGAATAAGTCCATCTATTTGACGTATCCTCTAGGATATTTCAAAGCACCTCAAACTCAATGTTTCAAAATATAACTCACAGCTAACCTCTCAGGTCTAGTCCTCTCCCCTCAGTAAACGTGAGCCCTCACATACCAGATACTGTTTCTGGTCACAAAGGGTGTCACCTTTTACACAGCTCTGCAACCAGCATCATGAATGTCATCTCTGATGTCTCTCTCTCCCTCATTCCATCATCAACCCTGTTCATTTTTTCTACTAAATATTTTAGAACTCTGCAGTTCTTTTTATCTCTACACCTTATACAAAGTTGTTCTCATCTACACTACCATCATCTTTCATCTCAGCCAGGAAAACCATCTCTTATTGTGACTTCTTACATTCAAGAAGGACTCCCTGCTGCCAAAGGAGTGATCGTTTAGCAAGGAAACCTTTCTTGGCATCCTTGAGTAGATGGAATCTGTCATTACACATTCTCCGAGTGATATGCCTTTATGCCATTGCAACTGCCACAGTTGAAATTTTTAAATTAGCTTTTAAGTTTGCATGCAATAAAATGTACCAATTTTATGGTAGTAGTTAGATGAGTTTTGACAAATGTATATACTCATGTGACCATGATCACAATGAAGATGTAGAACTTCTTTGCTCTGTACACCTTCCTTGTGCTCCTTTGCTATTTTATCTCTCCATTCTTACAAAATTACTGACCTTAGGTTGGCTTTTTAAGAATTTTATGTAAATAGGATTATACAGACTTACTCCTGGTTCTGGCTTCTTTTGCTCAGCATTATGTTTTTGAGGTTCATTTATGTTGTGGTGCATGTCAGGAATTCATTTCTTTATTCTGCTCTCTATATATCTGTACTCTATATACAAGTGAAGATCCTCAAAAACTGGAATTATCTTCTGGAGTTCAGGCCCCTTTTTGTATAGGCCCCCCCTGCTAGGTGAGTATTCTAGGAATCCATTTGTATCAGTGTACCAGCTGGCACTGTTGTGAGAGGCTGTGTTTGGCCTCAGTGAATTTCTTTTGAAGACTCTTTTGCAGTGTTTGCCCATTTTATGATGGGTGATTTATGAGCATGCCTGCCCACACAATGCTGAGTGTTCAGCAGTTTTTGACCAAAAATGGCATGACTCTCATGCTCCACCCTTCCTATTCACCTGATCTTACCCTGAGAGATTTTTCTTTTGTTTCACTGGGTGAAAAAAGTCCTTAAAGGGAAATGTTTTGCTGATAAAGAAAAGGTGAAATAAAAAATGGCAGAAGCACTAAAAGGCATAAAAACCAATGAGTTCAAAAACTCCTTTAAAAAAAAAGATTTTATTTATTTATTTTTAGGGACAGGGGAGGGAAGAAGAGAGAGAGAGAGAGAAAGAGAGAAACCTCAATGTGTGTTTGCCTTTCATGCATACCCTACTGGGTACCAGCAACCAAGGTATGTGCCCTGACTGGAAATTGAACTGGCAACCCTGTGGTTTGCAGGCCAGCACTTGATCCACTGAACCACACCAGTTAGGGCTCAAAAACTCTTTTGAGCAGTGGAAAAAAACATATTGATAGGGATACTGTATCAAAAGGAGAGTGCTTTGAAGGTGACTGAAGTTTAAACATGTAAGAATACACAATTTTTTAATAAATATATTCCAGGTTTTGGGGGTCCCCCTCATAAATTATGAAATCTTTATGTACATGTAGGATTCCTCCAATTTGTTCCTTTCACAAATGTTTTGGTTCTTTTACATTTGTATTTTAAAGATCCTGCTAAGATCCTGTTTGGCACAACATTGATTTTCTGGATCAATTTGGGATGAATGGACATCTTGACAATCCATTTATGTAAGGCTTTAATCTTTCTTAGCATTATTTCTTTAGTTTTCAGTGTTTTGTCTTCTTCATATTTATGAAATCTATATTAAATATTTAATATTTTTGAACATTGTGTTATTGCTTGGATATATATATAATTTCAAATATCATATATCCTACATTCTTTCTAAATTTACTTATTTCTAATAATTTTTAAGTAGATTCCCTAGGATTTTTCTCCATCTCTGATTATGTCACCTGCAAATAGCAAAAACTTTGCATCTTCCTTTCAGATCTGTATTCCTTTTATTTGTCTTTGTTGCCAGACTGGCTAGAATCTCCAGGACAAGGTGAGTGAGGTGTTGAGAGTGGAAATTCTTGCCTGTTCCTGATCTTAGGAGGACATTCGGTTTTTCATCGCTAAGTGATGTGAACCATAGAGTTTTCATAGATGCCATCTTTGGGTTTTTGAGTTAAGGAAGTTTTCTATTCTTTCTAGTTTTCTGATAATTTTTTTTTGAAATCATAAATGGGGTTAGATTTTTGTCAAATGCTCTTTTTTTTTGCTTTTATTGTGGTGATTACATAGTTTTTCTTTCATTTTAGCTTTCTGTGAATATGATGTCTTAAGTTGATGGACTTTGTAGATATTTCTCTGAACTTAGGACTCAGGAAAATAGTCAACTACTGCTATTCTAAATCAAAGATGTTTTTTCCAATTAGAGCTAATTTTTTGTTATATTGTCATTTTAGTCTAGTAACTGGGTAGGACTGAATCCTAGCTCTATCAGATACTAGCTGTATGACCATGAATAAGTTATTTCACCATTCTGAGCCTCCATTATATAGCTTTCTTGTATTACTTTTGTGAGAATTAAGTAGGACAGTGCTTGTAGCATGCTCACATTTACCAGCTGCTAACATGTTTCAGATACTGTTATAAGCATCACTTTTGTATTATTTTGTCTATGCCTACTGACCTATAACAAAACAAGTGTTATTGTTTGCATTTTCACAGATGAGGAACCAATGCACAAAGATATATGTATCTTGCCCAATGTCCACAGCTGACAAGGGGCAGGTAAGAGGATGTCTGCCAAAAACTGGGTCCAGAATCCATGTGCACAGCTCAAAATGACAGTCTCTCTGCACCACACTACATAGCAAATAGTGTGCTGTCTACCAATGTAAGTAACATTAGCTATTGCTGGTGTTTTGTTATCATCCACAAAGCATATATTTTGATATTTTATACCACTTCATTATGGGAGGAACATGGGAAAAGAAATTTTCCAAAATTCTATAAATTTTGCTTTAGGTTCTGAAAAGAACAGAACAATATTCTTTAAAACACCTTAATGTTTCTTTACCTTTTTTTTTTTTTTTTTTTTGAGAGCGGCAGTCTACAAAAGACTGTACATAAGTGGTCCTATTTCTGAAGCTTGATTAACTCAGGAATTCGTGAGATATTTTTGAACAAACTACATTTGTTCAGTGGTCTATAAAACCTGCACACTTCCTCTGTGCTCACAAAGTTGTGTACTTAAAATATTTTTTGATCTTTTGTAATAATCTTTTATTTAATATATATACATACATATTTAGAGAACTAATGATCATTTCTAATTGTCAGCATTAGGACAATATAGTCTTTGAAGTGAGTTTTAAAGTCATTTCTTCACTTAAGCAAATACATCTATTTTCCGAGTAACCTGAAACAATTATCATTAATTATTCTATATTAAGTTATGTAATGTTGCATATTCTGACTTCTACCTGACAGTCATGGGCCTTCTCAACTGTGTATGCAAAAGGTGAAGTTTTCTGAGGGGTTTCAACTGTACATCACTCTTAGGAAACACTTTTAACCCAATTTTTCATTTTATCAGAGTTTTACAGTCAGCAGGGCACACATGCACAATGTTCTTCTGTGGACAATTCTATATTTCCATTTCTCTTTGTGTTTCTTCCAATTTCTGTTCATTTTCTACTTCTCATTGAAAGTTTTTATTAAAGTGAGTGTGTGCACACTAGACAAATGCTACTTTGTTACACAGGATTTCTTGCTGCTAAATTTTTGCTGTTTCATCACCTGATTGATCTGAAATTTTTACTGCTAAATTAAGTTTCTCTCAAGTGACTTATCTTTAAAATAGTATTTCTTTCAACTAATCTTTATCTCTTTTAGCTTCTTTTTTAAGGAAATATTTTCTAGGACAAAGGATTTGGTATAATTTTAATTTTTTCTAATAAAGAGATCATTTTGGTACAAATAAACAGAAAAAAAAGTAGCCAAGGGAATTCCAGCCATTAATTAATTCATATTGTGAAACTGAGTTTACAGAATTCCTTGTTCTATGTTAAATGACAACAGGCCCATCCACACTTTCATAGACAGGTGAGGGTGAAGTTGGTGGCATAAAACAAGCCCCGTGCTTAGTCTGTCCTAACGCTCCTCAGTTACTAATCAATTGACAGAGATAGATGAAGTTCTGTACTTCTCAAAGCCTTTGTTTCTTAAGTCTCTTTGACCATGATATCCTTTACCTCTAAAATGCCATCAATTTCTGACTACAATAGATGTACTGGATCCCACTCACAGGAATCTTAACTCTAGGTCACTGAAAAAACACTGGATTTATCATTTATAAAATGTTTGTTCTAATATGCCAAAATAGTATGAACAAATAGGGGAGCACTTTCAATCTCTAATAGTGATTTTCATTGTGGGACATTTAAATTGACCATTAATTAATTCAGTAAAATATTTCAGAGTATACAGTGTTTTGTTTTGAACCTCTAGGCTTTTTCTAAAGCAATTTCAAACTTTTCTAGAACATAAGATGTCCACTAGAAGTAAAAATTTGAGGATGAGATTTATGTGAATAGATTAGAAATCTACTAAATTTCCATATTTAAATATATTTTAAATAAAAGACATTTAAACAACTGAGCAGGAAACAACTGATTCAACGATATGTGCCCCTGCTTATCTTTCATTGTTATGTGAATTAGGTGCTCCATTGTAGTGTGTGGACTTTAGAAAACATGATGACTGTGATGTGAGTGGATATATCTGTCTCTCTATATATGATGTCTTGCGAAAGTTATGTGATTATGTTAAAGGAGTTTTCCTAATTCATAACGCTTTTGCAATTTTAGTAATGACAACTCAAAGGGCACACCTGTTAATGGATATGTAAGGAAAAGTCAATAAACTATTAAAGAACACTAATGCCAACCTGTCTTTGGGGTTTTCATGGAGGAAGAGAAAGTGGACAACTGCTGAGGCAGCAGTGACAGCAGCAGTGGGAGAACCAGGTGAGCCTATTATGTCAGCCCGGTGATGACGAGTTTTTGTGCATCTTCAGGGCTTTTTGAAAACTTGCAGTTGAAGCAGGGGTGCAGACGTAGACATTGCTGCTTTACAAAAGAACATAGTAATGATGTGAGGTCATCAGTAGCCATCAAAACAATGATCTACAAAATGCATTTCTTAATTACACATATATTTAAAGTGTAGAATATTGTTGGTTTTTTAATGACGTGGATCTCTAACTAGGTCTGAGCTCTCATGTAATTGGTGCTCATATTAACACCAGCAAGCAAAGCCTCCTTGTGTGAGGCTTGGAGAGGGATCCCTGTGAGACCTTGGTTGGGATGCAGAGTAGCTGCTACCCTGTGTTCTGTTCAGATATGACAGGACCTAAGGGGAGTTCCTTGGCAGAAATAAGACTGAATGTGATCATTTTTGTTGAACTTAAATGATAAACCTGTACCTGAGGAGAACCATTTTATAATTTACTAGTAGTGTACCTACTATTCTACCACAATGCTTTTCTTTTCTTTGTTTTGATTCATTTACTATTTAAGTTTCTGTCTATGGTCCACAACATAAGGTCTTTATTCCAGAAGATTGCTCTCTTGTCCTGTCTTCTATCCACCCACGTTGCCCTTTTTGCTGTATTTCCAAATCAGAAAACAGTCATGACCTTTAGTCTTGCTGAACAGTTTTCTTCATGCTGAGATTTCCTAGTGCTGCCTCAGTATCTGGAATATATGAGATTTAGTGTGTGAATTTTCTGGCTTCCTTCCTACCCAGTAATTTTCTTTCATTCATCAATTATTTATTCTACACGGACTCTGGTAGATATTTTTTTGTAGTGCCCTGCGTTTACTTCTTTTACTGCATCCATCATGTTATATCATGTCTTTCTTATGTTGCTACATTTTCTCACTGTGCTACATTTTTTTATGGCAAAAACAGTTCTGGGTTTACCATTATATATGGTACTTTTCAGTTTCATGGAACATAGTAGGGACTCCATAAAAAATTTCCCCCTGAATTCAACAATAATGCTAAACCTCTTTTTGAGCTTAAGTTTTCATGATAATATTTTTTTATTTAAAATTTTTAGTATAAAATATTTAAATCATGGAGAAAATGATAATAAATAAATCTATACTTTAGTAAATAGTGCTAAGTCATGATAAGTAATGATCAAACATAGAATATCTCCCACCAAGTTTTGTTAAGTTTAAAGTGTTTTACTACTTTCATAAATATTTTTATTATATTTTATAACTCCTACAATCTTATTAAAAAAAATACAGGTACAGTTGAAGGCCCTGTGTTCTCCTCGCTGATCCCAATTCTCTTTCTTATTCCCCAAAGGAAATAGCAATCTGAGTTTATTGTTTAGTATTCTCATATAGGGTTTAGTCTTCTATTCTCTGTGATTGTAATTTAAAACAATACCTAGTATTGTTTTGCATATTTGTAGATGAATAAAAATGATGTGATATTCTCTGTATATTTTTGCAACTTGATTTCCTCAATCAATGTTACAGTTTTGAAATAGTACATGTTGATGGATATTGCCCTAGCCAGCTCACTGAAATTAATTGCAGAATAGCGTTCCATTGTGGGAACAAAACCAAAATGTATTAAACAATGCCTCTAGTGACAGGCATTTAGATTGGCTCCAATATATTTGCTATTGCAAGCAGCATGACAATTAACAATCTCAAACATGCCCGAATTTGCACATATGTAAATGCAATTGCTGGATTAGAGTTAGTTGTTGCAAAAGTACTATTTGATAAAAATCAAATCCAACACTTTGTCTTTTGTGAAGTTAAGTTCATTTTTGTTTATTATGATCCCTTATATATTTGTTTTCATCTCTGCTATCTAATCCTGATTTTTCTTTACTTCTCTCTACTCTCTTTTCCTGCTTCTGAGATATTATCATTACCCCTACCAACTTTTTATTGGTTGGAGGTTATATATGCATTATATTTATGTTCTTCTAGTAGCTACCCTTAAAATTTTAACATGAGTGTTTGAAATAATAAAGTCCTAAGTTAGTTAATAGCTGTATTGTTTAAGAAGATACTAAGCTTAATTTTAATGTCTCTGGTTATATTTTGCTTGCTTGTTTGTTTTGTTTATTAGGTTCCATGGGGGGGAGATGTAGACAACTGGATTTGAACAACAATAAAATAAAAATAAAAAATAACAAGAAGAAGATACTAAGCAATGAAGGGTCTGACAACATATGAACTCTGATGAGCCATTTCTGTTTTTCAAATTATTTTTCCTGAGTACTTTATTTTCTTAAAGGTCTTATTTATGTATTTTTAGAGAGAGGAAGGGAGGGAGAAAGAGAAGGAGAGAAACATCAATGTGTAGTTGCCTCTCTCACTCCCTTCTACTGGGGACCTGGCCTGCAACCCAGGCATTTGCCCTAGACTGGGAACTGAACAAGCGACCCTTTAATTTGCCATCTGGCACTCAACCTACTTAGCCACACCAGACAGGACTATTTTCCCCCAGTACTTAAGTTCTCACTTTAAAAAAAATCTATGTCATATAGTGGTAAATGAGATTAACCATAAATTTTGTAATTTCATAATTTCTTTTTGCATATAAATCTTTACTCCTATTCTTTTCCCCATGAATATATTTTGGGGTTTTGTTTATCCAAAATTGTCTTACATAGTACTTATTCTTTTTTTTTACCTAGTACTTATTCTTGAATAATTGCTTAACTGCATACAGAATCCTATGTTATAGTTATTGCAGCACTTCAAAAACACTTTCCTGTTGCATTCTGCTCTTATAATGTTGGCTGTCAGCACAATTACCATTTCTTTGTAGATAGTCCTTTTTTCTCTTTGATTCCTTTTAAGATGGCTGTTTTGTCTTTGATGTCTATAGGTGCCTTATAATATACCTGTCTAATGGTAGATTTATTTATCCTGTTTTGAATCTTCCATGATTTCTTAAAGTGAGAATTTTTGAGTTTCTCTCTGATTGAACACATTTTAGACATATTCTCTTTGAATATTTTTCTTTTGCAATTCTCTTTCTAATCTCTACTTTGAGAAATCTTATGAGAAAACAATGGACTTTGTAGCCTCCATACTCTGTTGTGCTGTTTTATATTAAGTGTTGGCAAATGGAAAGCTATAAATACTGTAAATTATGAGCCATAGATTCAACACACACCCACGTACAAGCATACAGTTTAATATGTAAAGGTGACTATTGTTTCTGAATTTTCTCATGAGATTCTTATTAGTCCCTTCCCCAAGCCAGGTAACTATAATATTATCCAGCAAAGTGTGTATAGCATCACCATACTTTATAGTGTTGCCACAGATATTTGCACAATTAAAGAAGGTATTACTTAATTTTTCAAGATTTTGAACTTTATATACATGGAATCATACCCTAGGTATTCTGTGACTTGATTTTTATGTTCAGCATTAAGTGTAAAACATAATTTTAATTATGTAACTATAAGTTCTTTTGTTTTTTCTATTTCTAGGTTTTCTATTCTGTTCCATTGATGCCTTTGTCTGTTTTTTCACTGATACCACACTGTTTTGATTACTGTTCCTATATGGTTAACCTTGAAGTTGGATGTATCCGTCTTCCAATGCTGTCCTTCTTCAATGTTTTGTTGCTTATTCTAGGTCTCTTGACTCTCCACATAAATTTTAGAATTTTTTAAAATATCCACAAAATAATGTGCTGGAATTCTGATTGGACTGCATTTAATCTATAGATCAAATTGGGAAAAATTGTATCTTGACAATATTGCCCTTTTTAAAAAGATGTATTTATTTACTTATTTGTAGAGATAGCAAAAGGGAGAAAGAAGGAGAGAGAGAAACATCAATTGGCTGCTTATCACATACTCACCAACTGGGGACCAGTCCCACAACCTGGGCATATGCCCCAAATGGCAATCAAACTGGCAACTCTGCTTTGTGGGACAATAACCAACCAACTCAGCCACACTGGTCAGGGTAACAATATTGTCTGCCTATCTATGAACATGGAATATCTCTCCATTTATTTAGTTCTTTTTTGATTTCATTCATTAGAGATTTATAGTTGTCTTCAACAGATTATGTTCCTATGTAGTTAGATTTATACTTTGCTATTTCTAGGAGGGTATTTTTTTATTGGTTCTTTCAAATTTTATACATAGATGACCATGTCATCTATGAACAAAGATAGTTTTATTATTCCCTCCCAATTTGTATAGATTTTATTCTTTTTTCTTGTTTAGAGCTTCTCAAAATAGTTGAAAAGGATTAATGAGAGGGGACACATTTACCTTGAACCTGATATTGTGGGAAAGTTTTAAGTTCTCACCACGAAGTGTGATGTTAGCTATGGGGCTTTTGTAGACAATCTTTATCAAGTTGTGGAAATTCTCCTCTGTTTCTAATTTAGTGAGAGTTTTCTTTTATCAAGAATGGGTATTGGATTTTGTCAACTGCTTTTTCTACATCTATTCATACAATCATGTGATTTTTTTCTTTTTTAGCTTGTTTGCTGTGATGGATTACATTAATAGATTTTTAAATGTTGAACCAGCCTTGCATACCTGGGATAAATTCCACTTGGTTATAGTGTATAATTCTTTTTATACATTATTGAATTCAATTTTCTAATATTTTTTGAGATTTTTTTCATGTATGCTCATGAGAAATATTGCTCTGTAGTTTACTTTTCTTGTAATGCCTTCCTAGTTTTAATATTAGGGTAATGTTAGCCTTATAGAATGATTTAGTAAGTATTCTTCTGCTTCTATCTTCCAAAAGAGATTGTAGAGAAATGGTATAATTTCTTCCATAAATATTGGGTAAAATTTACCAGTGAATCCATCTGGGCTGATACTTTCTGTTTTAAAAGGTTACTAATTATTCATTCAATGTATTTAGTAGATATAGGCCTATTCTGATTTTACATTTCTAATTTGTGTAAGTTTTTGCAAATTGTGACTTTTAAGGAATTAGTTCATTTCACCTAGGTTATCAAATTTGTGGGTATAGAGTTGTTCCAAGTATTGCTTTATTATCTGTAGAGTTGTTCTCTCTTTCATACCTGACATTGGTCTTCCCTATTTTTTTCTTATTTGCTTGACTAGAGGCTGAAAAATTCTTTTCAAAGAAAAGTTTTGCATTTCATTAACTTTATTCTATTGATTTCATTCTATATTTTCTTGATGATAATAATTTCATAAACAAATTTTATGAAATTTTGCTGTTGCAGTAGAGCATGAAAAAATAGAGCTTGAAAGTTTGCCAGTAGACAAATTGGCTTTCTAAATAAAAGCTGAGGTCACCAAGAGTGCTAAAATCCATGAGTCTATTCATAGTGCAGAGAAAGGATCCCCTTATGCTGTTTCCATATGAACAATGTGAAAACAAGCTCTGTAGCACAATCAACTGCTGATTAGTAGCAAAAATGTTTTAGGAGAACTGGGATTCAACCCTATCACGTATTGATCCAATTTAAAAGCATTGGCTAGACTTGCAGCCAAGATGGAGGCATAGGTAGATACACTTTACTTCCTCACACAATCAAAAGAAGGACAACAACAAATTTTAAAACAAAAAGTAACCAGAACTGCCAGAATATTGAACTGTATGGAAGTTCAACAGCCAAGGAGTTAAAAAAGAAACATTCATCTAGACCAGTAGGAAGGGCAGAGAAGGCACTTGGGGCATAGAGGACTTGCGGCAAGGTGACAGCTGGAGGGCTGGGGTGGGCAAGGTGGCAGCTGGCAGAAAGGGCAAGGCAGTGGCTGACGGAGTAGGTGGTCTCATATTTGCATACAGATAAACCAGGAGGAACAACTAGGGAGTCAGACCATACAACCCAGAGTTCCAGCATGGGGAAATAAAGCCTTAAAACCTCTGACTGAAAAAAACCTGTGGAGGTCAAGGTGGCAGGAGAACTCACAGCATCACAGGAGAGTTTGTTGGAGAGACTCACAGGTCCTAGAATGTATCTACCTACTTGGGAATCAGCACCAGAAGAGGCTTACTTTGCTTGTGGGTGGTGGAGTAAATGACTGGAAGCCAGTGGAGAGCTGAGGAAGCAGCATTGTTCCCTCTCAGACCCCTCCCCCACATACAGTGCCACAATGCAAGAATGTGGGTTGCCCTGCCCTGGTGAATACCTAAGGCTCCACCCCTTACTACATAACAGGCATGCAGAGACAAAAAACATGGCCCAAATGGAAAAAAAAACAGATCAAACCTCCAGAAAAAAATACAACTAAGTGGTGAAGAGATAGTCAACCTATAAGATGCAGAGTTCCAAATATTGGTAATCAGAATACTCACAGAAATGGTTGAATATGGTTGCAAAATAGAGGAAAAAGTGAAGGCTGTGAAAAGTGAAATAAAGGAAAATGTAGAGGGAATCAACAGTGATGGGAAGGGAACTGGGGCTCAAATCAACAGTTTGGAGCAAAAGGAAGAAATAAACATTCAACCAGAATGGAATGAAGAAACAAGAATTCAGAAACATGAGGGGAGGCTTAGAACCTCCAGGACAACTTTAAACATTCCAACATCTGAATAATGGGGGTGCCAGAAGGAGAAGAGGAAAAGCAAGAAATTGAAAACTTATTTGAAAAAGTAATGCAGATCTTTCCTAATCTGGTAAAAGAAATAGACTTCCAGGACGTTCAGGAAGCTCAGAGAGTCCCAAACAAGTTGGACCCAAGGAAACACAATCAAGGCACATCATAATCAAGTTACCCAAGATTAACAATGAGGAGAGAATCTTAAAAGCAGCAAGAGAAAATGAGACAGTTACCTGCAAAGGAGTTCCCATAAGACTTAGCTGATTTCTTAAAAGAAACCTTGCAGGTAAGAAAGGGCTAGAAAGAAGAATTCAAAGTCATGAAAGGCAAGGACCTGCATCCAAGATTACTCTATCCAGCAAAGCTGTCATGTAGAATGGAAGGGCAGATAAAGTACTTTCCAGATAAGGTAAAATTAAAGGAGTTCATCATCACCAAGTCTTTAGTATATGAAATGTTTTTTAATTTTTTAAAAATTATTTTATTGCTGTTCAATTACAGTTGTCTACATTATATGAAATGTTAAAGAGACTTATCAAAGAATAAGAAGAAGATTAAAACCATGAACAGTAAAATGACAACAAACTCACAACTATCAACAACTGAACCTAAAAAACAAAAACAAATGCTAAGCAAACAACTAGAACAGGAACAGAATCACAGAAATGGAAATCACATGGAGAGTTACAGTGGGGTGGGGGAGGGAAGAGAATGGGCAAAAAGTATAGGGAATAAGAGGCATAATTGGTAAGTACAAAATAGACAGGGGTATGTTAAGGATAGTATGGGAAATGGAGAAGCCAAAGAACTTATATGTATGATCCATGTACATGAACTAAGGTAGAGAAATGATGGTGGAAGGGTGGTACAGGGCTGAGGGAAATAAAGGGGAGAAGAAATGGGACAAATGTAATAGCATAATCAATAAAATATATTTTAAGGAAGCATTGGCTATAACATACCTATAAAGTATGGGATGGGTACTATGTTAATTGCTTTACTTCACTTAACTCTTAAAACAATAACATGATAGAAGTGCTATTATTATCTCCATTTTATCATGGAAGAATTTGAGAGTGAGACCACTTTGATAACTTAAAAGATAATGATCTCATAAAGAAAAGATCTGGAACTGGGATTCTTATTGGTCTGGCCCCCCAAAGCATGCTCTTAACTACCAAGATATACTTCCTCTTTTTTCTTTTTTAAGAAGGAAGTATTTGAAACATCAGTTAAATTTGCCTAGAGGCAGAAAAAAATGCCATAATTTCCTTCTTTATGTGTTTGGAGTACTAGGGATTAAATAATCAAGGGCAGTTTTTATCAATACTCTCTCTGTCTCTCTTTCTTTGTTAGCTTGTGAAAACTGAGCATGGACATGGTGAACTTCTTGAAATGCAAATTGGGCTTCCATAGGGCAAGGACATTTATCTGGAGTGGGACCCTATAAACTGTGGTTACAGTTGTTGCTGCTCCTGGGAAGAGCCTCTTCAGGATTTTCTTGAAGGAGGTTCCTCCTCTAGATGATCACATGTGAGGATTAATCCCAGAGCCCATGGGATTCCCTCACTTGTTGAACTAGGTTTTAAAAAACTACTCCCAACTCTCTGCTAAAATCACAGATATCAAGGGAATGGATCTGTTACTTTTCTTTCCTGAAATTCAGTAAAGAAATAAAAAAAAAACTCACGAGATTTTTTTCCTTAGAAATCTCAAACATTTTTTCAGTGGGTGTGTCCAATTCAATTCAATCTGCATTTGTCAAGTGACCATTCTAATAATGATCATAGGCTTACATTTTTTCAAAAAATGCTTTAAAAAATCTCCTAATTTTAAAGCATTTTTACAAATAGTACAGACAAGGTTATGTTGGGAGAAACTAATGATCAGGAAGACAGTCTCTACTGAACCTAAGGGCTGCCATGGGAAAGAGTTCATTGTCTCTGCAGGCTTGAGGGAGAAAACCATTATTAAGAGAAAACCTTACAACCTTCAGCCACTCAGTGGGATGCTGGATAAAGAAGGTGCAGTTCATGTAACGTCAGAAAAGAAGTACCAGTATTTATATCAGGGAGAAGACCTTGACAACTGGTGCTTTCAAACATGGAACAGATTGCCTTTTGATCTTGGGAGCTTCACACCTAAGAAGATGCCCAGGCTGAAAGATCCAGTGTTATTAGGGAGGGTACAGCAACAGAATTGATGTCTAATGCTCTCTTTAGCTAAGGGCATGTGATCTGCAGCCATTTTACTTAAGATCTAATTTTGGTTGCACCACTTGCTGCTCCTGTGAACTTGGGAAATTAACAGTCTCTTCCTCATGTGGCCACTGTGAGAATTAAATGGGTTAATGTAGAGTGTTTACAACAGTTTCTGGTTGCCAAATAAATCCTTAATGAATGTCAGTAATTATTATTAAGGCCACTTCCAATTCCATACAACCATGCTTACAGGAATGGGGATATGTACTGTGCCCACAGTGAACTCTGGCAAGGGCAGGAAAGAAGAAAAAGTTCTGAGAAAATAATGCAGTCTACTAGATTTGTTTAGAATGTGAGCATTAACCATTCAGTGTTTGAAGAGATTGTAAGTGTCTTGAAAGAAAGAATCACCATGGTCACTCTGCATGCAATAAGCATGCAGTGGGTCTAGGTAATTTTCATATGGTATCAGTTGATATCAGAATCACAGCAAACTCATCAGCCACTGCAAAATGCCCAGCAGGTCACCTAGTCTACCCAAAGGTAGGGTAAGATGCTGAAGAGACAGTTCCTGCCCCCATTGCGCTCACACTTTGGTGAGGGAGACGAATGCTAAACATTGTAATTAGGTTGCACTGAATACCTCTCACTGCTTGGTGCATTGGAAATAGACTGTTGCAAAAAGTGGCTCTAAAGACCTGTGGTAAGTTGAGCAATCATGAGTACACTGTATTTTCCAAAGGCCAGTGTGCTCACTGAAGTTGATTTTATGATAAGACTCCTAAGAGCTTAGGGAACATTTGGCATTGTAGAAAACAAAGTTTCTTTCAGAACTCTTGTTCCTGGAGAACATTCTCCTTATACCCATACCTCTGAAAAAGACAATGCTAGGAATTCACATCCTGGCCTTCCAATTTGTGGGTAAATGGCAGTTCTCTAGGCAGCAGGGTGCAGCAGCTGGATGCCCTGAATCTGAGCTACATTCAGTAGAATTGTCTTATAGGCCTTGCCTCCAATCTGAGGACAGGGATGATGGCTCCTTTGGAGGGTGCAAAAAAGGGTTAGGATTAGGGTTATGTATTATTATATAAATATAATATTAACCAGTGTTGACTACTTGCCAAACATGCTGTTAGTGCTTCTGTATTTTCCTAGTGCTGACTGTGCATTGAATCCTTTACAATGACTGATGAGAATGGGATAGGTATTATTGTTCCTTTTTAACAGGTTTAGAGTGGCTAAATGTCTTGGTCAGCCTGACTCCAGCCAGAGATTGGGCTCCTAACTACCAATTCTCCCTTTTATTTAAATTAGTTTTTCTTAATTTTGGAGGAGTCCTAGACCTATTTAAGAGTCTGACAATCCCTTTCCTCAAAACTGTGCAAACACACAAACATGCATAATTTGCAGAAAATGTAAAGGCATTCTGGGGAACTTTAAAAACCATTCAGGAAAGATATATTTAAGATTCTGGTAAAAGTTATGCAGATTGACCTAGATAGAGAAAAACTGTTCCAGCCTATGTTTTGCAAGGACTTTTATGGTGTCATGGCTTATATTTAAGTCTTTTATCCACCTTGAATTTATTTTTGTGTATGGTGTAAGCTGGTGATCAAGTTTCATTTTTTTTGCATGTAGCTGTCCAGCTCTCCCAACACCATTTGTTGAAGAGGCTATTTTTACTCCATTTTATGTTGCTTCCCCCTTTTTTGAATATTAATTGACCTCAAAGACTTGGGTTTATTTCTGGGCTCTATATTTTGTTCCATTGATCTATGTGTCCAGTCTTATGCTAGTACCAGACTGTTTTCATTACAGTGGCTTTGTAATACAGTTTGATATCTGGATTGTGATCTCTCCTACTTTGTTCTTCTTTCTCAAAATTGCTGCAGCTATTCAGGGTCATTTATGGTTCCATATAAATTTATGAAATGTTCATTCTATATCTGTGAAATATGTCATTGGTCCTTTAACAGGGATTGCATTGAATCTATAAATTACTTTGGGTACTTTGCACATTTTGACAATGTTAATCCTTCCAATCCATGAGCATGTACATGCTTCCATTTGTTTGTGTCTTCTTTAGTATCTTTCTTCAGTTTTGTGTCATTTTCTGAGTATAGGTCTTTTACATCCTTGGTTCACGTACTTATTCCTAGGTACTTCATTTTTCTTGTAGCTATATAGAATGGAATTTTTTCCTGATTTCTGTTTTTGATATTTCATTGTTGGTATACAAAAATGCCTTTGATTTCTGAGTATTGACTTTGTATCCTGCTGTTTCACCAAATTCATTTATTAGGTGGAGTAGTTTTGTGGTGGGGTCTATAGGATTTTCTATGCAGACTATCATGTTATCTGCAAACAATGACAGTTTTGCTTTCTCCTTTCAAATTCCACACAGCAATATCTTCAATGATATGTCCCTGAAATCAAGGGACATACAGGAAAGAATAAGCAAATGGGACGTCATCAAATTAAAAAGCTTCTGCATGGCTAAAGAAAACAGCATTAAAATGAAAAGAGAACCAACTGTATGGGAAAAACATATTTTCTAATGATATCCCGGATAATGATATCCAAAATATATAAAGAACTCACATAACTCCACTCCAGGAAGACAAAAAACCCAATTAAAAACCCAATGGGCAAAAGACTTGAACAGACACTTCTCCAAGAAGGACATTCAGAGGGCCCAGAGACATATGAAAAGGTGCTCAGCATCACTAGCCATCAGACACCATCAGAGAGATGCGCATTAAAACCACAATGAGATACTACTTCATACCAGTCAGAATGGCCATCATAAATGAATCAACAAACAAATATTGGAAAGGATGTGGAGAAAAGGGAACCCCAATATACTGTTGGTGGGAATGCAGACTGGTGTAGCCACTGTGGAAAACAGTATGGAATTGCCTCAGAAAACTAAAAATGGAACTGCCTTTTGACTTGGTAATTTCACTGCTGCATTTATATCCTAAGAACCCTGAAACACCAATCCAAAACAACCTATGCACCCCAATGTTCATAGCAGTGCACAATTTACAATAGCCATGTTCTGGAAGCAACCTAAGTGCCCATCAATAAATGAGTAGATCAAACAACTATGGTACATTTACACAGTGGAATAATATGCAGCAGAGAGAAAGAAGGAGCTCCTACCCTTTGTGACAGCATGGATGGAAGTAGAGAGCCTTATGCTAAGTGAAGTAAGTCAGGCAGTGAGGGACAAATGCCATATGATCTTGCTTTTAACTGTACCCTAATCAACAAAACAAATAAGCAAGCAAAATATAACCAGACATTGAAATTAAGAACCGTTTGACAGTGACCAAAGGGGAGGAGGGAAAGGATGATGGGGGTAAGGGTTTTCAGGAACAACTATAAAGGACATGGACAAAACCAAAAAGGGGTAGAAGCAAGGGAGTGAGGTGGGTTTGGCTGGGGTGGGAGGCAAATACAGACAACTGTAATTGAACACCAATAAAATAATTAAATAAAAAAAGAGAAAAAAGAAAAACTGTTCCATGTAAGAGCTGAAGGGTAGAGTTAACTTTAAATCCATCCATAGCTTTTTGGAAAAAAAGGTGAGGTCTCTTGAGAGCAAAGTCACCTCATTGTTTAAAACCAAATATGTGAATAGTGTGATGCACAAACACACACACATGCTTGCATTGCATATACTCCTGAGCCCACATTTTATGGATTGGTTGATTTTCAGAGTAAGTTTAGAGAAGGTTCCCATACCTTTGGATATAGAGGTACTCAGCCCACATGATCTCATTTTATTGGAAATGGAAGACCACAAAACAGTTGTTAGGAAGACACATTATCCAAGAAGATACCAGATCTAGTCCAATTGAAGCTGAATCAGACATGTCAAGAAAATTCCCTCTCAAGGCATTTTGGCCCAATTCACATAGGCCAGAGCCCTAGGAAGACTAATTAACCATAGGAACTGTGTTGTGGCTAAGGGAAGCACTGACCCTGTTATTATCTTAATAGGACACTTTCTTCAGTGAACCACAGGAGTTTGAATAGACTCAGGGAAAATCCAAGTGAAATTTTCATTAAAGTGTCATAGGATCTTCTTTCCTAATATCTTTAGTACTCCAGAAATTGTATTATCATCTTGAAAGGGACCAGCATCAAGCTTTATACACCATTTATGCACCATAAATATTCTTTGATTTCCATCTCGACAAGGTAGCTGTGCAAAATCCATCTTATTTCCTCTTGTTGGGTCATGTTTAATGTGGTTACCTGTCACTGTAATTTTTATGCCAATGAACACATTGGTCCTATAAAGACAGACCATACACCCACCTGGTAAAAATACAATAAAGACAAGTGAGATGAATCAAACATCCTTGAAGAATCTTCATGGCTCCTGGGAAGTGGTGTTCAATATTTGTGTCTTTAGTCAAGCATTTCAAAGAAGGAGACCGGCATTATGAAAGAGGTCAACAGGAGAAACATCAGTACTGTTGCATTGTATCTAGAAGTAGGCAGAAGCATCCATCAATGGTAGGGTCAGTTAACTCATCAGCTCATGCTTAAAGAGTGCCTGTTATGTGCTAGCCACTGTGCTGGGTCTCAGGGACAAAGTTCTAAGATAACACACAAAGCTTTCTGTCCATCATGGAGTCACATTAAACACACAGAGATGAATCTTACCTTGCATTAACAAGGTTGGCCCACAGGGTGTTATTTAACATGAGCTAAGTTTGGGTAAATATGTATTATTTCACAGAAAATTGCTCCCTGAGGAAATCATTTGTAAACTAATATCTGGAGAAGGATTGAAATTACTCAGGCAAAGACAGGGAGGGGGAAAGAGAGAGGGAGGACTTCCAGGCAGAAGGAAACATCCTCTACAAAGGTCTTGGGAATGAAAATAGGGGAAAAAATGTGGCAGAAGCAGAGAAAAGCCTAATAAAGCTGGCTTATCCTGAGTGAATAGGGGTGAGTGAGGGGGGATGGGCTGAAAGACATGGAGCTCCTAGAAAGATTTTGAACCTGGGTCTGACATGTAAGGGTGTTGAGTAGGGGAATGACATAGGTATTTGAGTTGGAAAGATCATTTAGATGTCAGTGTGGACTGGACAGAGTGTTGCAAGAAGACAAGCTATAGCTTGAAAGGAACATGTTTCATGGACAGATGACATAGCCTGAGATAAGCATGGTGACACTAGGGATAGGGAGAAATAAGTGTACACAAAGACTTTATAAAGCAGCAGAATTGGTATGACCCGGTGATTGGATGCAGAGATGAAGACTGGTTGGATCACAGAGGTCTGTGTGTTTATGGAGAAAAAGGAGGAAATAAAAAGCCAAATGTGGTAGAAGTAAACACAAAAGACATTTGTTATTTCTTGTGTCCTTAGCTGTTTACATACAATCATCTATTTAATTCTTACAACCACTCTACAGTTAAGTTATCAGAAAATGCCCTCCTAATCAAAGTGAGTGTCATTATCCCCATTCTAGCTCTGGAGAGGAGGAAGCAAAGAGAGAAAGTACTTGGTTCAAGGCTGATTATCAAGTGCCTATGGTATATGAAAACCTGAGCTGCCAGGCTGACTGCAAACTCAAGACAGAGTGAATGTCACCATGGCTTTTAAAAAGTATGTTTCTCAATGGGAAAGATGAACCCAGAGACCTGAAAGCAGTGATGGGCACTTTACAGGAAACAGATTGACAGTATGAATAGGCTTTGCAGCTCCAGGTGCTGGGAACAAGATCAGCAGCAGGCACAGAATTTGTCATAGAAGCAGAACTTTCTGAGTGGGACTTTTTGTAGGAGATAGGATGTAAGCTAGGTTTCTTTTTAATTTTTAGATAAACTTTGAATTTTTGAATAATTTGAGATTTACAGAAGAGTTGCAAAGAGGTACACTGCATTCCCATATGTCCCTAGGGAATATCTGCTGTTAACTTTTACGTTACTAGGGTGCATTCATTACAATTAATGACCCAGACATCATTATTAACTAAAGTTCATACTTTATTACACTTCACTTATTTATTTGCTAATGTCATTTTTCTACTCTGGAACCCTGTCCAGGACACCATAGCTATCATCTCTCTTTGTGCTCCTTCCTCTGTGATGATCATTTTTCAGCTTCCTTAGTTTTTTTTTAAATTTTTATTATTATTCTGTTACAGTTGTTCCGATTTGTTGCCCATTGCCCTCTTCCACCCAGCCCACCACCCACTCCCACTATCAATTCTCACACCGTTGTCCATGTCTATGAGTCATTAATATATGTTCTTTGACTAGTCCCTTCCCCTTCTTCCCACCATTATCCCCTCCACCACTTGCCTCTGGTCACTGTCAATCTGTTCCATGTTTCCATGCCTGTGGTTCTATTTTACTCATTAGTTTATTTTTGTTCATTAAGTTCTTTTTATAGGTGAGATCATATGGTATTTGTCTTTCACTGACTGGCTTATTTCACTTAGCATAATGTTCTCCAGTCCCATCCATGCTGTCCCAAAAGGTAGGAGTTCCTTCTTTATTTCTGCTGCATAGTATTCCATTGTGTAAATGTACCATAGTTTTTTGATCCACTCATTTACTGATGGGCACTTAGGCCATTTCCAGCACTTGGCTATTATAAATAATGCTGCAATGAGCATAGAGATGCATAGATTCTTTTGAATTGCTGTTCAAGGATTCTTAAGGTATAATCCCAGCAGTGGAATCATTGGGTCAAAAGGCAGTTCAGTTTTTAGTTTTTCTGAGGAAATTTCTTACTGTTGTCTACCATGGCTGCAGCAGTCTGTATTCCCACCAACAGTGCACTAGGATTACCTTTTCTCCACATCCTCACCTGTTGATTTATTAATGATGGCTGTTTTCACTGATATGTAGTGATATCTCATTGTTGTTTGTATTTGCATCTATCTGATGACTAGTGATGTTGAGCATCTTTTCATATGTCTCTGGGCCCTTTGTATGTCCTTGGAGAAGTATCTGTTCAGGCCTTTGTCTATTTTTAATTGGATTTTTTATCTTCCTGGTATTGAGTTTTATGAGTTTTTTACATATTTTGAAGATCAAACCCTTGTCCAAGATTCTCACAGCATCCTGGACTTTCCTTAGGACCCATCTTCCCAGTTAGTTCATTAATTTGCTTATTCTCTTTTTATTCACTCAATAAATTTAGCATTTAATTGTATACCAGGCATGTGCTCAAGGCGCTAGAAATGTAGCAGTGAACAAGCTGTGGGGAGGACAGTGCATATGTGTGATATGTAGTATGTTTGGGATTTATAAATACCATGGAGAAAAAACAAAGAGCATGCAAGGATGTGGAGTGGAGTTTTGAATTTAAATGGGATGGTCACTGAGAATGTGGTATATAGGTAAAGATTGAAGGAGGGAAGGAATAACCCATTCCACTTGAGTGTCTGTGCAAGGAGTTCCAGAATAGCCAGAGGGCTCCATGTTAGATGCCTATTACACACAAAGGCCTAGATAGCAAGTTGGCAATTTATATATGGCCTCAAGGGTAGGATTGGGACTTAAAATTGGGGATGCAAAATTGAAGTGTCACCATTCAGATGGTGTTTGAATACATGGGATTAGATGATGTTCAATGACAGAGTTCTGGTCCACCTGCACCCCCCAGACTAGGGAGATGACAGGGGACTGGTGCAGGAGATCCACAAAAAGGCAGGAGAGAAAACCAGGCAGCTATGGTGTCCTGGAAGCCAAATAAAGAATGAAGGAGTGACCAGTACTGTTAATTACTGAATTTGAATGAACTCAGGACCAAGCATGGCCCAGTGCATTAAGCCATGTGGGTGTCCTTTGGGAACTTGAAAGAGCAGCTCCAGGTGAGCTGTGGATGAGGCAGCAGGATTGGGGTGGGATTGGTCAGGCACAGGAGGACAGACATCCAAGAATATATAGATAGATGACTCTGGTGAGTATCTTGGCTGCAGAGGGAGCTGAGAAATTTATGGTGGGCATAGGGAGCTAGAGATCAAAGAGGCATTTTTATTTTAATGGGATATATCATGGTAGATTTGTCAGCTGGTGGGAATGAAATTGTAGGAAGGAAAGAAGTGAATGGTGTCACAGCAAGGGGAGAATTTTAGTTCCATAATTTTGACTGAATAATTGTTTGTTCAGTGGCTTTATTTTTGAGTTCTCTGGGTAAGCACAAACTGCTGGTTGAGGGCATCTTATATTTCACAAACTGTGAGTGGAATTCCTAGTGTTCCCACACTCCATATCTTCTTAGATCTGAGTGTGCTGGAGCCAGGAAAGTCTCTGCCCCAAGGTCATCTCCCAGTAGGCCCAGCACTCTGCCTGTTGCCTCCTGCCCATACACTCCCCTAAAGATCCAACTTCCCCTAAAACCAGGCATTTGTTGAAGTAGAAGTAGAGAAAGAAGATGTGTGGCATGTGACATGGCAGAAATTTCCTAAAGTCCTTTAAGAATCTTCTCTCCCTTGGGCAGCTGCCTCACACCACTTTTCTATAGCTCCAAACTTTCTGCCTTCCATGGCCACTACCTACTGCTTATTACTGCACTCAGGCCTTTTGTGTCCAGGCCCCATCCAGCCCATACACTTGGGACAGATTACTCCAGTGTCCAAAACTATCGGATGCAAGTTGCAGGGTTGAGTTTTCAGCTGAGATGCTTTCAATGGTAAGGACACTTTCATTCTGCACCACCTTCGGTGTTCACAAAGGTCCCAAGTGAAGCTGGGAAGTCAGACTAGCACATCTGCAAGGCTGGGTCTCCTCCAGGAGGCAACCACATGGTTTCCAAAGCATCTGTTTCAGTGTGTGATAGTGTTCTCCAACCTTAGGTTTGAGGGCAGAATTTATGCTTATTTGCAAAAAATGTTTTTACAAATATATTTTTCAAGGTACCACACATACACTCACTGACACCAACCTCCTAGGCCACAGAGGCATGCTTCTCTCTTAAACACCCACACTCATATAAACCCGACTGACCCTGCCAGAAAGAAACCCACAGTAAGTAGTGCTTTGTGCCCATCTGGGCATGACCTGCCTACACTATTTGCCTAAAATACTTGTGAGTATATATATGTCATGGCACAAAACTAATTTTTGAATCAAGTGTGGGGGCTCCAGGGCACATTGCCATTTCCTCCTGTCCCTAAAGCTGTGAAACTAAATTATAGGGCTGGGAAAACGAGAGGCCAGCTGTGCCCCAGCTGCAGCACAGTTGTGACAAAGTAAAAAGTGTGGGCACCAACAGATCATTAACTGTGTAGCCGGAAACAGACTGATGATTGGTTGGTGTGCTCCAGGGGGTGGAGAGAGAGGGCCTGGCTGATGCAATGCTGGTTCCAGTCCAAGGTGGGCCCAACCCTTATCTGTCAAAGCAGAAGTGTCCAGTGTGCCAGATGCATGGTCGTATGGTCTTTGCATTGTCATATATTGGGACAAGCTTTATTTTTTTGTAAATCTTTCTTAAAATTGTCAGAAGTTTTTCTCTTGCTTTGGTTTTGTTTTTAAAATTTTCCCACAATTTCCTGTTGTGCTGTCTCTCTGGTTGAGTTCAATTTGACTATTGATTATAATTACCAAGAGGCTTGTGATGAGAGTTGAAAAATCTAAGTTGATGTTCAAGTTGCATTACACTTAAGCAAACCCAGAGACTGAGTAATGCACACTGGTTTGTAGTTGTTCATCTGTTTTGTCTAGATTAACAAATTTAGGTGAATTTTGCTTTTGCAGCATTAGTAATGGCAGGACAGTTTCTGAACATTGTAAATACTGCTCATATATAGTTGCTAAAGTATGAGGTTGAATAAACATCACCTCAATGGTTTGTGAAAAACTGACCTGCAGGGAACCAAATTGTACTTTGAAATAAACCTTTCTTATTTGGAAGGAGGGGAGAGAGAATGGATCAGGACACTAAGAAGTGGCTAATTTAATGCTTGGGTGGCAATCCAAAGTGACCATATATATTTGACATAATCTTCTAGTGATTCTTTCTCTGTCATTATCTCTAAAATGGCCATAACTGGATAGACTACAGGCATTTTACACACTCACTACTGATTCCACGTTGGAAGAAGGAATGAGCATATTGTTTTCCTGTAGCCAAGTAACATGAATGCAGGTGTTTTGACCTCAAGGATCCATAGGCACTTAGTTCAGCATTTCACAAACAGGGTAACTTGAGCCCACAGAACTGCATGTGTTTGGATAGTTGAGCAGGAGACAGGGCCAAGAGGTCCTTTTGCAAGGCCTCTGTCATCTGTGCCTGCCAGTTTTGCTATCACAACATTCTATGATTCTTCTGTATCCACTATGGCCCATTTTCAGGGCAGGTATGGCCTGCATGTGAAAGAACACCAGTGAAGAGATATTTGCCTCTTAAGATATTTAAAAATTTATGTTGGAATGATGACTTAAAACAATTTAAACTTACATGGAATCAAATGTTTCAATTATACAACTTAATTTTTTCATAGAATAGTTTTCCACTCATCCTAAAATGTTGTTAAACCTTTATTTAACTGCCTGAGAGGACATTGGAAAGAGGTCATGTATCTAAATGCAAGTCTGGCTGCCTGTTACTTCAAAAGCCAATACCGGAGAGGCTGATGTTGATGTAAAGGACAGTGGTTTCATTCAGGTGCCAGCAACCTGGAAGACTCATCTCAAAGCTCATCCTAACAACTCAGTTCAGGCAGGGGTTTTCATAGGGAGGATAAGGACAAGGAGAACAAAGAGATCCAGGGAGAGGTTATACACTTTCAGGCGTTAACCTTGCTGGTCTTGCTATGTATCTTTAACATCAGTATGCTGGAACTGGTCAGTGCAAACCAAATTCCTGCAGTTTGGAGATCTGCATTAATTGAAGTCATGGTCAAGGTCGTTTCCTTTATAACCAGAACTGCTGATGCCTTCAATATGCTTATAAAGAAACTGTCCCATTAGTAAGTGAATGGATCAAGAAACTATGGTACATTTACATAATGGAATTCTATGCAGCAGAAAGAAAGAAGGAGCTCCTACCCTTCGCAACAGCATGGATGGAACTGGAGAGCATTATGCTAAGCGAAATAAGCCAGGAGGTGAAAGACAAATACCATATAACAGGAACCTTTAACAGGAACCTAATTAACAAAACAAACAAACAAACAAGCATAATATAACCAAAGACACTGAAATTGAGAATAAGAGAGGAGAGGGATAGGAATATCCAGGGAAAAGGGGAAGGGTTTAGAGCAACAAGTATGAAAGACACATGGACAAAAGCTGGGGGGGGGGTGGAAATGGGAGGGAGCTGGGGAGGGCTGGGCGGTGGGCTGGGATGGGAGTAGAAGACAGAAAACTGTATAAGAACAACAATTAAAATAAAATTAAAAAAAGAGAAACTGTCAGTATGTGAGTTCTTTTTATTGGTTTGTTAGTACATCTTATTTTAAGTCTATTTCATGATAAGTCAGGGTAGTATAAAGTTTTTATTGCTCATTACAATTCCTCACTGTCAATACTTCCTCAATATCTATGGAGCTACTATATCCTCTGAATCTTCTGGTAGAATGAAAAACTTTAGCCTGTCGTAAAGCAAAATCCTGGGAGTTAAAACCAGATATATAGTTTTTTAGAGGCACATGTTGAGCAGATAAAATTTTTCTGGCATGGGAAAGGCAAGTTATATTTTTTATTTTTAGAAATATTTTATTTATTTATTTATAGATAAAGGGGAAGGGAAGGAGAAAGAGAGAGAGGGAAACATCAATCTGTGGCTGCTTCTCATGTACCCCCCACTGTGGACACCATTTGCAGCCCAGGCATGTGCCCTGACTGTGAATTCACTGGCCTGTGCTCAATCCATTGAGCTACACCAGTCAGGGCAGAGGTTTAAAACAATAAAGTCAAGCATAATAAAGAAAAGAATGGTTAAAACCAAATTAAATGTTTCCTAACATGGACCTGAGTCCATGGAATCCATGAAAATAAACTCACAAATCAATCTCCTGTTCCCTCAAAGAGAGGGGAGTGATGGTCCAATGTTTGTTGAAGCCAGGTAGACTGTTGCCTGATTTTGGTGTTGTTTGTCTCCACCTGAACAATGTAAGTACAAGAGGAGTTGATGGTCATGAAACATCTCCTTGTTCTGATAGTATGTAGTCTAAGGCAATTCTGTTATTAAAGTAATTTTCAGAATATTAAAAAGTCCAGAGATTTTTGAATATTAAAAAAGTGGGGTGTCAGTTTTATTGGCTATAATGATTAAAGCTTTGGAGAGCTTCTGAAGTACATGTTGATATATAGCCACTCACCACCTGGGTAATAGAGTACATCTAAAGAAATATTCATCGCTGGGTGGGATTTCTCCAGGGAGATCCCAGGGTATTTGTCTGAATTTGTAATTTATAATGTCAGACTCCTTTCTATGGATCTTTCTGAAGATGAAACATATTTGTAAATGCATCAGATTAAAAAAATGACTGTCTCTAAAACACAAAAATAATAAAAATGCCATGACTATATATCTGAATATAATGCAAGTGATAAGGAGAGTTGCTTTCCTGTAACAACATTTTAGTATAAAAATTATAACTACAAGTGAATGTATTGGAATACATGAGAACTTTGTAGACTCTTGGAGGTTTTTATATAATCTCTAGAATTTTGATTTTAATAATAAAAATAGAACAGAATTATTATTTCCTTATTTGACATCACTTCCCATGTACTTTAAGCATATATTTTTATTTTTTATTTTTTCTTATTTTATTTTAATTGTTGTTCTTGTACAGTTTTCCATCTTCTACTCCTATCCCAGCCCACCACCCCAGCCCTCCCCAGCTCCCTCCCATTTCCACCCCCCTAGCTTTTGCCCATGTGTCTTTCATACTTGCTGCTCTAAATCCTCCCCCTTTTCCCTTGAAATTCCTATCCCTCTACTCTCTTGTTCTCAATTTCAGTGTCTTTGGTTATATTATGCTTGTTTGTTTGTTTTGTTGTTTAGGTTCCTGTTAAAGGTGAGATCATATGGTATTTTCTTTCACTGCCTGGCTTATTTTGCTTAGCATAATGCTCTCCAGTTCCATCCATGCTGTTGCGAAGGGTAGGAGTTCCTTCTTTCTTTCTGCTGCATAGAATTACATTGTGTAAATGTACCATAGTTTTTTGATCCATTCATTTACTGATGGGCACCTAGGTGTTGCTTTCAACACCTGGCTATTGTAAATTGTGCCATTATGAACATGGGGGTGCATAGGTTCTTTTGGATTGGTGTTTCAGGGTACCTAGGATATAATCCTAGAAGTGGAATTGCTGGGTCAAAAGGCAGATCCATTTTTAGTTTTCTTAGAAAATTCCATACTGCTTTCCATAGTGGTTGTACCAGCCTGCAGTCCCACCAACAGTGCACTAGGGTTCCCTTTTCTCCACAACCTCTCCAACAATTGTTTGTTGCTTTGTTTATGATGGCCATTCTGACTGGTGTGAAGTGGTATCTCATTGTGGTTTTAATTTGCATCTCTCTGATAGCTAGTGATATCAAGCATCTATTCACTCCTTGGAGAAATGTCTGTTCAAGCCTTTTGCCCATTTTTTAATTGGGTTGCTTGTCTTCTTAGAGTGGAGTCGTGTAAGTTCTTTATATATTATGGGGATTAAACCCTTGTCTGAGGTATCATTGCATATGTTTTCCCATACAGTTGGTTCTCTTTTTATTTTAATACTGTTTTCTTTAGCCATGCAGAAGCTTTTTATTTTGATGAGATCCCATTTGTTTATTTTTTCCTTTATGTCCCTTGCTTTAGGGGACATATCAGTAAAAATGTTGCTTCGTGAAATGTCTCAGATTTTCCTGCCTATGTTCTACTCTAGGACTTTAATGGTGTGACGGCTTGCATTTAAATGTTTTATCCACCTGGAATTTATTTTTGTGTATGGTGTAAGTTAGTGTTCAAGTTTCATTTTTTTGCATGTAGCTGTCCAGTTCTCCCAACACCACTTGTTGAAGAGGCTACTTTTACTCCATTTTATGTTGCTGCCCCCTTTGTCAAATATTAATTGACCGTAGAGAATTGGGTTTACTTCTGGGCTCTCTGTTCTATTCCACTGGTCCATGTGGCTGTTTTTGTGCCAGTACCAGGCTGTTTTGATTACAGTGGCCTTGTAATACAGTTTGGTGTCAGGTATTGTGATCCCTCCTACTTTGCTCTTCTTCCTCAAAATTGCTGCAGCTATTAGAGGTCATTTATGGCTCCATATAAATTTTTGAGGTGTTTGTTCTATGTCTGTGAAATATGCCATTGGTAATTTAATAGGTATTGCATTGAATCTGTAAATTGCTTTGGGTAGTATGGACATTTTGATGATGTTAATTCTTCCAATCCATGAACATGGTATATGTTTCCATTTGTTTGTGTCTTCCTTGATGTCTTTCTTCAGTGTTGTGTAGTTTTCTGTGTACAGGTCTTTTACCTCCTTGGTGAGGTTTATTCCTAGGTATTTTATTTTTCTTTTTGCTATACCGAATGGGATTTTTTCCTTGATTTCTGCTTCTGCTGTTTCATTGTTGGTATACAAAAATGCCTTTGATTTCTGGATATTGACTTTGTATCCTACTGTTTGGCCAAATTCATTTACTAGGTCAAGCAGCTTTTTGGCCAAGTCTATAGGATTTTCTATGTACACTATCATGTCATCTGCAAATAATGATAGTTTTGTTTCCTCCTTTCCAATTTTGATGCCTTTTATTTCCTTTTCTTGTCTAATCGCTGTGGCTAATACTTCCAATACTACATTGAATAGAAGTGGTGAAAGTGGACAACCTTGTCTTCTTCCTGATCTTAGTGGAAAAGATTTTAATTTTTGCCCATTTAGTATGAAGTTGGCTGTAGGTCTCTCATATATGGCCATTATTATATTGAGGAATGCTCCCTCAATTCCCACTTTGGTGAGTGTTTTTATCATAAATGGGTGCTGTACCTTATCAAATGCTTTTTCTGCATCTATTGATATGATCATGTGATTTTTGTCTTTGCCTTTGTTTATGTGATATATTACATTTACTGATTTGCGAATGTTGAACTATCCTTGCATCTCTGGGATGAATCCCACTTGAGCATGCTGTATGATCTTTTTAATGTATTGTTGGATACAGTTTGCCAATATTTTGTTGAGGATTTTAGCGTTTAGGTTCATCAGTGATATTGGCCTGAAGTTTTCTTTCCTTGTTGTCTCTTTATCTGGTTTTGGGGTTAGGATGATGCTGGCTTCATAAAAAGAGTTTGGGAGTCTTCCTTCATTTTGGATTTTTTGGGATAGTCCATGAAGGATAGGGGTTAGCTCTCCCTTAAATGCTTTGTAAAATTCTCCTGTGAAACCATCTGGTCCAGGGCTTTTGTGTGTTAGGAGTTTTTTGATTACTGCTTCTATTTCATCTGCTATTATTGGTCTGTTCAGGTTTTCTGCTTCTTCTTCATTCAGTTTTGGAAGATTATATTTTTCTAGAAACTTGTCCATTTCACCTAGGTTTTCAAATTTCTTGGCATATAGTTCTTCATAGTAATTTCTTACAATCCTTTGTATTTCTGTGTTTTCAGTTGTAATCTCTCCTCCTTCGTTTCTGATTTTGTTTATTTGAGTCCTCTCTCTTTTTTTCCTGATGAGCCTGCTTAAAGGCTTGTCAATTTTGTTCATCTTTTCAAAGAACCAGCTCCTGGATTCATTGATCCTTAGAATTATGCTTTTAGTCTCTATGTCATTTAATTCTCCTCTGATCTTAGTTATTTCCTTCCTTTTGCTTGCTCTGGGCTGTCTTTGTTGTTGTTCCTCAAGTTCTTGTAGGTGTAGAGTTAAGTTGTTTGTTTGAAATGTTTCTATCTTTTTTAGGTAGGCCTATATTGCTATGAACTTCCCTCTCAGGGCTGCCTTTGCTGTGTCCCATAAGTTTTGGGTCATTGTGAGTTCATTTTTATTTGTTTCCAGAAACTCTTTGATTTCCTCCCTAATTTCATTCTTGACCCATTCATTGTTTAATAGCATGCTATTCAATCTCCATGATTTTGAAGTTTTTGTGTTTTTCCCCTTGTGGTTGGTTTCTATTTTCAGTCCCTTGTGGTCAGAAAAAATGCTTGGTATGATTTCAGTTTTCTTGAATTTGTTGAGGCTTTTTTGTGTCCTCTCATGTGATCTATCTTGGGAATTTTCCATGTGCATTTGAAAAGAATGTGTACTTAGTTTCTTTGGGATGAAGGGCTCTCTATATATATCAGTTAAGTCCATTTCATCTAGAGTGTCATTCAATGCCATAATATCTTTGTGATATTTTGATTAGAAGATCTGTCCATTTTTGACAGTAGGGTGTTAAATCCCCTACTATAATTGTGTGGCTGTCAATATCTTTCTTGAAGTCCTCTAAGATTTTCTTGAGGTGCTCCTATGTTCGGTGTGTATGTATATTTACAATGTTTATGTCTTCCTGGTGGATTCTTCCCTTGAGTATTATGAAGTGACCTTCTGGGTCTCTCTTTATGGCTCTTCTTTTGAAGTCTATTTTGTCTGATATGAGTATTGTTACCCTGGCTTTTTTCCCTGTCCATTTGCTTGGAAAATTTGTTTCCAGCCCTTCACTTTGTGTCTGTGTAAGTCTTTTATCCTGAGGTGGGTCTCTTGTAGGCAGCATATGTGTGGGTCATGTTTTCTTATCCATTCAGCTATTCTCTGTCTTTTGATTGGAGCATTTAATCCATTTACTTTTAAGGTTATTATTGATAGGTACTTATTCATTGCCATTTATTTTCCTCTGTTTCTCTCCCTCTCTTTCTTCTTTCCTTCCTTTCCTTAAAGCAGGCCCTTTAGTATCTCTTGCAGTCCTGGTTTGCTACAGGTGTATTCTTTTAGACTTCTTTTGTCTGGGAAGCTCCTTATTTGGCCTTCTATCTTGATTGAAAGCCTTGCTGGGTAAAGTAGTCTTGGTTGCAGGCCTTTGGTTCTCATTCCTTGGAATATTTCTTGCCATTCTTTTCTGGCTGGGAGTGTTTCCATTGAGAAATCAGCTGCTAACTTTATCAGGGCTCCCTTGTATGTTACTTCCTTTTTCTTTCTTGCTGCCTTTAAGATTCTCTTTATCTTAGAATTTTGCCATTTTAATTATGATGTGTCTTGAAGTGGGTCTCTTTGGGTTCCTCTTGACTGGGACTCTCTGTGTTTCCTGTAATTGTGTGAGTTTTTCTCTCATCAAATTAGGGAAGTTTTCCATCATTACTTTTTAAATAGGTTTTCTATCCCTTGCTGTTCTTCTTCTCCTTCTGGTATTTCTATTATATGGATATTATTATGCTTCATATTGTCTTGCTTTTTTTCTTAATCCCTCTTTATTCTTTCTGAGTCTCTTTTCCTTTCTTGCTCTATCTGGGTGTTTTTTCCTACTTTGTCCTCCCACTCACTGATCTGATCTTCTGCTTCATCAATTCTGCTTTTAATTCCTTCCACTGTGGTCTTTAGTTCAGAAATTGTATTTTTTATTTCCTCTTGGCTCTTGTTGATAGTTTCTATTTCCTTTTTCATGTTGATATAGTTGGCAGTGAGTTCCTTGTAGCTTTCCTGTAGTTTCTGGTAGCTCATTGAGAGCTCTTGGAGCTTCCTGACAACCATTGCTTTGAACTCAAAATCTGATAGTTGAGATGCCTCTGTTTCATTTAGCATTCTTTCTGGGGCTTCCTCCTTTTCTTTTGTTTGGGGATTGTTTCTTTGTCTTCCCATTGTTTGTGAGGCTCTTCTTGTTAGGCTCAGTTTCTTAAATTGATTTGTTCTGGTTGCCTGGGTTTATGGTGTGAACTTCTGTGGTAGAATGCCTGTGAGATTCAGTGGTGCTGTCTCTTTTGGGTATCCTGGTGTTCACAGCTTCTAGTGTCTCAGCTGTTGAAATGTCCCCTCTTTGGGACCAACTCTGGTCTTTCCACAGTTCCAGGGTGTTTTTGTTTTGTTTTGTTTTGTTTTGTTTTGTTTTGTTTTTGCCTCCATTGTAGGTGTTTAAAAAGAGAAAAGAGGAAGAAAGAAAAAAAGAAAGAAGGAAAAGGAAATAAAAAAATGAAAAGAGAAGAAAGAAAAGCAGAGTGAAAAGAAAAGAAAAAAGAGAAAGGAAGAAATAAGCTTGGAAAGAAAGGAAGAAGGAATAAGACAAGAAAGAAGTAATGAGAGGCAAAAGGAGTTGAGGGGTAAAAAAGATCAAAATAATAAAAAATTAATAATAAAAAAAGAGAAAAGGACCCCCCCCACACACACACAAATGACCCAAACCACCAACTCTTGCTCTCTAAAAATAAAGAAACAAAATCTTGTAAAAAAAGAATATGGGTATATGAAGTGGATCCCGGCTCATGGGGTCCATGACATTGTGGATGAGACGAGGCAAATTCACATGTACTACTGAGTCCTGTGGAGGAAAAGGGATGGCACAATCACTCTCTCAAGGGGAGAGCACCTTGACCCTTGCCTTGGCAAGCTTTTATTGCTTTTCTGAGCACATTACATGATGGTCCTCATTTACTATGCAAAGGAATAAAGCTCATCAATCATTGTCAGGCAGAAATGGTTAAACAATAGATAACATTTAAAGAACTCTGAGGGCTTATTCTGAGTGAGGGATAGATAGTTAAAGGGCCATAAAACTTTGGAGAACAAACTGACTTCCTGCTTGGTCCCTTATTATTTAAATTGAAGGTATTAGCAAAGTAGGTTTCATAGGATTTTATGCATTCTTTCTTAGGCCTGATTGCCCTAGGGAACCCGCCCTTTCCAACATAGGGTGGCACCCACCTCTGGCATTTTTTCAGGCTTAAGTCAAGCAGGGGAAGTAAGGCAGCCAAGAGATTAGGAGACTTCTTGCAGACAGAATGAGGACTCAGGCTATGTCAAAGCTGAGGGATGAGGGTCCATCACTCCTTTTTTCTATAGCCCCCCAAGTCCTTCCCTGGGGGTTTCTGTGATTGTGCCTGTCTTAGGTCATCCCTCCCTTGAAGAATCTTACCTGTCATTGGCTAACCTATCGAGCATTGGGGGCCAGGCAGGGTGAAGTAAAAGGAACAGAGGTGGCACCCCTGCCAGGGAGATAAGCTTTGTCTCCTTAGTGGCTTATGGTCTGAGGGTCGCTCACTCAGCCTTAGCCATGTGGGGGTTACAGCTTCTGAAACCAGACAAGGTAGTCCCCAACAGGTATATAAGTAATTAAGTACTCAATTAATACAGTATAATATAACATTATTTTTTAAAAATATAGAATATTTGCTTTCTAGGCAAATACAGGAAAAAACATTCCCCTTTTAACACACTAAAAAGAACAGAAAAAATTCTCTATTAGCTTAATTTTGATATTTAGATTCATTTGCCTAATTAAATTCCTTATTCACCTTAACTATATAATTTCCTCTCAAGATTTCTCTTTATAAACCTTCTTCAACTTGCACAGATTCTCAGCCATGTATACAAACCCTCTGTTACTGACATGATTTTTCTGAAATTCACATGTTCCCTTTTAGTTTGCTTCTTTTTAACTTATTCAGAAACAACCAACTTTAGAACAAATTATTTTCTTTTTTCTTAAGTAAGTGTTTTCATGTTTTATACATTCTATTACCAAACCATACTTTTTCTTTCTAACTTAATTACAATTCTTAATTCCTAGAAACCTTGTTTTATAGTGATAACTAAAAGTAAATAATTAGCATTCTTTAGGTTGATACTTTTATGAATACATTTCATAACTTTTACAAAAAGTTTGTTTTCTATTGGCAACTACAATCATTTCAAGAGACATACTTCAAATAAAGTACAAGATATATTCATTAACAGATTCAAATCCGTTTTCCAGCTTCTCTGTGATAAAAATCCAAAGTAGGCAAACAGATCAATTAATATTTCTGTATCCCATTATTTCAAGATATTTATATATTTAATAATTTTCACAATTTAACCTGGCAAAACTCCAAAGTTCCAAGTCACCAAAGACTTGGAAAACTTTACATCTATATATCTATATCTATATATATATATATTGTTTCCTGATATATATGAAAATCTTCATCAAAATCTCTTTATTTTAGTTACATCTATTAATTAGTTCTTAACAATTTTGTGAGGTTTTAAAGTCAATTTTGCAAGCCATTTTTTGATAAATTCTGTACCATGGATAAATAACATGAACTTATTCCTGCAAAACCAGGCAAAACAAACATATTTTATGTTGATAATTTTAAAAGATATTAATTAAATTTAAACCATTGAAATATAAAATATTTTTCCAGACTACATGACCATAAAATGTTCAAGGTAGTTTTTTATCATACATATGAACAGTATTATTAATAATCATAAAGAAGAGGAGATTAAAAAAAATTGTCCTTGACAACTTTAAGGATGTTGGCAAAAAGGTGGGAGAGATATCAGGCTTGGATGGGAAGTAGCTTGAGTTTAAATGTGTCATTTTTTTCTTCACATTGTGAAGAGACAATCATCCATGCTGCTTCCACAATCTGCACAGAGTTTGGGGAATGGCACTAATTGCTCTATTGTTCCTGAGACTTCAGCACCTCCTGGACCTCCAGGAGGAGGATTTAGAGTGTTTTAAAGGCTTATTTGTTCATTTTTTCCACTTTCTGAGTTTATACTATGGGAGGGGAGTGAGAGCTTTCCCCTCTATGAACCATCAATATAAATTCTTTCTCAGTAGAATCCTCATGATGTAACAATATGAAAGCTTGCACATAAGAAATTTTATTCTATTTACCAGACCTTTGAAAAACTATTCTAATTAGTCATTGACTTATGCTGTAAGTTGACCATGCAGCTAAAATGAAACCTGTGGATTCTATGATAGGGTTGAGACCAAGCAACCCATTTCAAAACAGAGACAAAAGCAACATCTAAAGCAAAGATAAACCTCAAATAAATGAGTACTCTCAAATCAAGTTTTCTCACAGGAGGTTCTGGGACATTAATGTGAATGACCTTCACAAGGTCTAAGTGGCACAAAGCCTAGATGACAAAGATAGGGGCTTCCCTGTGTGAACAAAACAGCAAAGGGCAAGTGAAGTCCTTAAAAGATAAGAAAGCAAACAAAGAACTGTAACTACAGTTTTATTTCAGACAGACAAAAGCTCTCAGACAGCTCTGAAACAGAACAGATATTCAGCACCCAGAAAACCATAAACAAGAATACAAAAAGCACACTCCTAATCACATACTGGGGCAACTGGGGTTTATCTTTTCACTCTTTATCACTGAGTCATGCCTACTGCCATGCAGTGCCTGTTGATTCCTATAGAATCCCAGATGGTTTAAGTAACCCAAATTGTGGATCTGGGGGCTCCTGGTTGTACACACTGGGGGCTTTACCCAGTTTGGACTCATCAACCCACCCATAACCTGTTTTGTTTCTCCAGCCAGATAAAGCAGGTGGCCAGCACCAGTAAAAAGCAAAGGCCAGTCCCCAAGTAAAATAACAAGGCAACTGCTAGAGACTCCCAATTTCTTTCACCATGTTGCTCAGCCCCAGGCAGCCTGTGAAAACCTCTCCAATGTCCAGGGACTTACCTGTGGGCCCCCACTTGCTCCTAGCTCAATCATCAAAGCTGTAAATGAACACAGGTTTGGCTGCCTGCTGCTGCAAAAGCCAATACTTGAGTGGTGAGTTCTGATGTGTCGGAAAGAGGTTTTATTCAGGTGCTGACAAACCGGAAGAGGGGGGAATCTCATCTCAAAACCAATCTTAACATCTCAGTGCAGGCAGGGGTGTTTTATAGGGAGGGAGAGGGACAAGGAGAACAAAGAAATCGGGAGAGAGGTTGTGGACATGCAGGCAGTGTCCTTGCTGAACCTGATATGGATCTTTAATGTCAGCATCCTGATATTGATCAATGCCAGCCAAATTCCTTCAGCTGGGTAATCTGTACCAGCCAAAGTCATGGTCAAAGCTATTTCTTTTACAAGCAGGAACCAGAATTTCTGATGCCTTCAATATACTTGTAAAGAAATTGTCAATATGTGAGTTCTTTTTAGCAGTTTGTTAGTACATCTTATTCTATTTCATGTAAGTCAGAGTAGTATAAAGTTTTTATTCCCTCCCACTCCCACTGATTAGTTAGGGAAGTTCACTAACTGTAATGGTATTAATTGTATATCCTCAGTTCTCACTACAGGGCAGAATTTCATGTGACTTGGTTACCAAATGGTATCTCATTTGGTCATATTAGCATGTCTTTGAGGTATTATATTATAGTTGCTATTTTATATTTAAGGAAACTAAGTTTTAAGGAGGCCACACAACTGGTGGTATAACCAGAATTTTACCTTTAACTTGGAGATTCTGACAGCCCACCTCATTTGCCCTTATCACTGATTTGGTCAATGAAATGCCATTGTGCACATGTTCATATTGCTTGGTACTGAAGATTTTTTGTTGGGTAACATAATTAACTGAATTTTTTTGCTTACTTCTTCTTGGCCATGTGAACTCCACACAGGGAGGTGTATGGGAGTCTCCTTGGTGATACTTGCTGCTGGTGTCACTCCATTAATCATTTGGTCAATCAACAAACACAAAGACAGATGCTCTGCCTCAGTGAAACACTGGCTAGAAATGATCTGGACCCCTGGGTTGAAACCAAAGTTTTGGTAAAATATTTCACTGATCTTTTGATCATTTAATTAATGACCAGCATCCAGGCCTATTTCCTAGCAAATTCTAAATTTTGGTTCTGTAATTATGGACACAATTCAAATGCCCTTCTCCCGTGGCACTTTGCCAGTTCTCTCCCTCAGTTGGAAACTGTCCCTGCAGCACCATCACAGTGGTTTTGGGTTGTGATACCTCATAGCCTTCACTGTACCTTGCTGTGTCATAGCAATTGCTTGGTGATGACTTTCTCAAAGGGGACACAGACTAGACAGCCGCATAGAGTATACTCCACTTTCACTGGCTGTGTGGCCCTGGGTTAACTTTCCTCATATAACTAACTTGCTTTCCTTACTTCTATCTCACATGTAATTAAAGTGAGGTATTCCATGGAGGGTTGGTATGAAGAGTATTAAGTGGTAGTGTGAGCTCTGGCAGAGGAGATACTCCACAGCTGTTAAACAGTATACTTAAACATATTAATTAAACATGTTAAATAAACAGATCTACAGGTTGCTTCTTCAGAACAGAGGCACTTTATCTTACACTGTGTGATGGTCATACACTATTTCTAAAATTAAAAACACCAGGGGTTGTTTCAGTAGCACACATACTAACAAACTCTAATACATATATGTGTCTATATGTTATATTATTTATCATTATATATTTACATGTAATTATACATATAATATATACTAGCACTGGAATCACACATATATGTCAATATTAGATACACTGCTCTGTGGAATTCAAATTTTACTTGCTATTTCTACCATCCTCTAATGCCAACCAGTTAATGACTTGAAGACTATACCATGGGTTTATGTTTTTGTGGTTTTGTGGATGGATCTCTAGGTAAATTCTGAGAGAAGGAGAGGTCCTAATTCTGGGTCTGCCCCATCCCTGTGACCCCTTGCATTGTAGGTTGAGCACAAGCATGTCTGTAATCACAGCAATGCAACTCAACACAAGTTATTTTTTACTTACCCTCTAACTAGTTATTTGTTCCTGCGTCACAAAATCTGCCTGTCACAGAAAGCTCAGAACCCAATCTCGAATGCTGCCTGTGAGCAGAAGGAATAATTCTCATCTGTTCATTGAGAAACCAGGCAGGTGACTGACCCGACCATGGTCCCTGTGGGAAATGAACAGTATGCGCCGGGTAGGGGTGTTGGGGTCTGAAGCCTAGACCAGGAAATGTCTCACACCTTCCCACTTCAGAGCATTTTGGCACTCACCTAATTTTTCTGTCATGCCTTTTGTTCTGGTGAGGGTTAGTGGTTTAGCTTTGGGGAAGATTATACAGACGGCACTAGCCCCAAACATTTATTTAAAGGGAAATAGCACCAGCTGCCATTTCTATGTCAGTGAGATGAATTCTTTGGGGCCCTTTCCCCTCCCAAGTCTGACAAGGCAGACAAAGATAACAGCTTTCTAGGACTTCATGCACAGTGGAGGCGTCACTCTTAAATCCTAGGAATGTGCTTCCTACTCCTCTGTGCTGCTCGCCTTTGTTTTTTCAAATGAGCAGAATCCTGGGTGGGCAAGGATCTTCCTGGGGGATCTCTCAACATTCATTCCCTCCTTCAAGGCCCTGCGACATTTCAATTATTTTTCTGGTGCCCATAAAAAGTAAAGTTTTCAGATTGAAGTTGAAAGAAAATACCGGATATGGCACGTGAAAGCAATGAAATATGGCACTCAACAGACGAGTTGAGTAGTATGACTGTGGTTGCTATAGATTTCGTGAGCACATTCAGGTTTGCATCAGCCATTAAAAGAAAAATAGAAACCATAATTGCTCTTAATCTCTATTCATCCTGCAAATCTAGTTCAAAGGGTGAACTTGAAGGGGAAGATTAAAACAAAAATAGACATGAATCTTTGGACAATGCCAGGTTTAATTTTCCTTCTTTGAAGACATGTTAAGAATAGAGATGAACCCAAGGTGTAAGCCCTTAGTGGGGAGCTGATGCTCCGTGTCAGGGCTACACAAGACTTGACTTTATTGCATTCTTTTCCCCAGTTCCACTTGTGCCCACAATCCCCTTCTCTGTAAGTGAAATACTTGGGTTGAGTTTTTGGCTCAGAAGCTGAGCAAGATGATCATACCTACATGGGTGCTTGTATTTCACTTTAAAAGACAATATGGCTCTGCTTAAATTCTAGTGAAATTACTGTATACCAAAGGAATTCAAGGTGGGAATGAAAGCTTAGAGAAAAGAGAATAGCCAACTTTGTCTGGTTGTAGTAGACCCCAGGCAAAATATTCCCTGGTAATTGATAGTTCTCTTTCTCAATTCATCTAGGAAGAACAAGCCTTATTGATTTTTAGTTAGCTTACTCATGTTAATTTTTAAAATGTGACACAATTATATGAAATGATTCAGATTTTTAATTAAATGAATGTATTATTTTTTACATAATAAAAAGCAATAGTTAGCATCTGAAACTAGACTGCATAGACTAGAATGTGAAGTATTCAAACTTTGACAAACCCAAATTTCAGGATTCCATATAAGAATATTTCAGAATGTGTATGACAATTGGACTTTCCTTTAGTGTAACATGTAATTCAGTTGAGTCTGATATGCTATAATTTGTACTGGCACTATCTTAGGCAAACATTTTGCAATAGAAAGACCACGATGCCACAAAATCTTATTTCTTTCCATATTTACAAAAAAATTAGATTGTGATTGTTGCATGGATGGGGTGAGCAATACATTCCAGGTTCTCTTCTTTACCTCCACTTCTTCCTTCTTATTTGCCTCCTTTGCTTTACATTGTTTTCCAAGAAAAGATTTTATCCTTCTGATGACGTTTTTTAAGGACTTCCCTACTTGTGCATTTTAAACTGTTGATTCTCTCTAATTATTATAGCTAGATTCCCTTTCACTCAGTAGGTTTAAACAAGTGGTGGGTTTATTTTTCTCCAATTTTTAAAACCCAGGTTGGTCCCCAATGTTTGTTCTCAAAATAAGTGAAATGTTTGAATGAATGGTATTTGTGCATCTGTTTCTCCTAGTAATCACAAGTCATGGCTAAAGAGGAGGAATACTATTCTCTAATCAATTCTGGTTTCATTCGTGTTGGAGGGAAAATAATTTTTTGATCATTTGACTTGGGATCATTTCTATGGCACTCTTATTCAGTTTGAGGGTTGGAAGTACTCAGTAGACATCACTTTTGGACTCTCCACCAACCTGAGCTCTGAAACCTTTGCTTCTCGTGTTCTGGGTTGACCAGTGAGGGGTTCTGACTTCTGTACATTACAAGACTTTGATTAGTTAACATTAAAGGGTGGTTTCTTTAAAAGATGTTGAAAGCTGCTTTTAGTTGAGTAACCTCATGGCAAATATTAAACTGATACTTCTCATCAAATTTCCTCTTCAAGGAGTATATCCTAGTTTTAAAAACCGTCTTTTATTCAAATTGTCAGGCCAAACTAGACAGAGTCCATCACAATTACCACTCCTTTCATGAATTTGGAAATTGTGCTCAGACTATTGCTCTATGAGAAACTATAATTCTTTGTGTGATGTTGACTTGAACTGTCACATTGGCTTTTCCTAACTCAGGACAGAAAAGGGACTAGGGACTCCTTAAGACATGTTAGACAATAGTGTGGTAATTTTGAGGTCAGGGGAGGGTATAGGAGGGAAAACAGTGCTAGAAAATAAATAAATAAATAAACAAACAAACAAACAAACAAAACATCACACACACACACTACTCTACTACTGTTAGAGAAGTTGGGTGCTTCCATATGATTTTTTTTTCTTTTCTCTTCTTTCTTTCTTTCTTTCTTTCTTTCTTTCTTTCTTTCTTTCTTTCTTTCCTTTCTTTCTTTCTTTTTTTTTTAACCTGGGAAAGACCTAGATTTTTCTGGTTAGTTCCTAAAAAATAATAAAAATGTTTGCAAAATATGCTGTGTTGAAGAACAAAAGCTTACTTTGTTATAAATAATTATTTAACTTAAAAAATATGAGTTTATAGAGGGCTAATCTAAGATAATCAGTAAGGAAACAGTCAGGTATTTATCTGATCTCTACAGCAAAAACTTTCTGAAATAATAAATGATGAAAGGAATCACAAAACAAAAGACTGGTAGATTTGCTTGCATAGATTTAGAAAACCTTTATATATCTATATGCCTTAAAAACTCTACCAATAAAATTTTAAAAAATAAAAGAATGATATTTGAAATAAACCTAATGAAGGAGGTTACTCTTATTATATGAAGAATTCATGCAAGTCAATAACTGGAATGTACAGCTAGAAAGACTACAAATAGAAAGGGAAAGTACAATGTCTGATAAACTGTAACATTCAACCATGTTAGTAATTTAAAAAGTGCAAAATTTAAATACTAAACTAGTATCAAAAAATTAAAAGAAACCTAATTACTGGTAAGTAGGCATTTCTGTATATTGCTGGTAGAATTGTAAACTGATGACCTATTTGAAAGACAATTTAGCACTATGCATTAGGAACTTTATAGTTTCATTTGATTTCATTGTATTTTTTCTTGTTAGCAGAAAATTAGTGAGAAATCAAATAATCAAGTAAATAATTGTGGGTTATAGGATGTATACAGTCATTACATAATATTCACTGATACTTTTAACAATATAGGAAAATACTTACATTAATTGTAAAAAAATATACAAAATTGTACATTGTATATGCCCAGATTATAAAATTCTGTTCACATTGAAAATGCATAAAAGTATTTAAAACATAAAGGGGATTATTTTTGGATTTTATCCTTTAATTTTTTCTATTTCTGCTATTGTAAAGTATTTTAAGTATTGTTCCTAGTAACCAGTCAATGAACCCAAGCTTATTTTACATGTCAGTGAAAACTTTTATAGCTGAGTCTTAATTGTGCCATTTTTACCATGGACAGTATTAGTATGTATGTGTATAAAATCACTCTACATTTTATTAGTATATAGAGCATATATATACTAATTATTATATACTTGTAATAATATATGTATCCTGTAATATAAACATGTTAATATTGACACATGTTTATATATCAATACTTTTTAATTTTCATATTATTATATTGATAATATATAAATAGGTTATTATGTTATATACAAGACCTGTCCGGAAAATATCCAGCCACACAATATGAAAAATTGAGATAATTTATTGAAGAAGATACAAAGTACAAAAATCATTGTACATAAGGCAATGATGCCTCAGTCCCCTTCAAAGTAGCTTACTTGGGACCTCACATAGATCTCTGATCTTTGTTGATGACTGCTAGTACACGTTCAGCATTCTCAGGTGTTCTGATTGCTGCAGGCTTCATCGAACATGGATCACTTTCAACAGATTCTTGACCATCTTCAAAATGTTTGTGCCACACTTTTATTTGCATTGCACTGATTACATCGTCCCCAAAAGCCTACGGAGTCATCTGAATAGTTTCCATGGAGGAATGTTCAAGCTTAATGCAACATTTGATGCAGATTCATTGTTCTCCTTGCTCAGTAATTTTGACTATGAAGGCCACACAGTACAGATGCTCACTCAAGGGTGTCTGCCATCCCCACTTCCTAGTAGAGTGAAGTTGTCATTGTTCATGCAAGTGCATTCCAGTCCGCTCTCCTTGCCTGCCAGATTACATTGATGTTGTGCAAACCGTTCTTATTATATTAACAATGGCAGGATTTTTTCCAGACAGACCTCATATATATAATATAAACATAACTATATATTCATTTGTTTTATGTAAAATAATGGATTTCTGCTGATAAGATAGACTAATTACAGTTGAATGTATTTTGAATTGTCTGAATGGATCCTACATTCTCAGGTCACAAGTAGTTTTCTTAAACTAATGTCAAGTCCAAGGATTTCTGAGGCCCCATTAGGGCTTTGGATGGCCACAAATTTCCAGTGCAGTGGAGCCTTTGGACAGTGCCCTGGTGTTCTTCATCATAGAGTATGACTTTTATAAAGTGTTAGTGTTGCTGTGTGAATGGACATTGTTGACTTCAGGGCTCAGATTAGCTAAATATGTTGCCTTTGAAAAGAAAAAGACTTGAGTTGATCTCGAAGGAAGGACAAATACGTAGTGAATCAAAGGGCCCTTTCATATCTGTAAATCAAATATCCAAGAAATTAGAAGTCTGCCCCAGCTTTACAGGTGTCTTTTGCTTTGATCATTAATTAAAATGTGACTTCTATCTTGGTGTCATTGTTGGAAGGCTTGACAAAACAAAGTATGTCAGGTACCTGACAATTTTTTATAATGACCCAAAAGACAGGTGTTCATTCCTGCAAAAGCTTTGAAGCTAAAAATAAAATAACACAAAATTTAAATTAAAGGATATTCCCAAACACATAGTAATCATCTTAAGACATGCTCTTCAGTGTATTTTTTTCCATTCCAGATGATGGTGGTGATGGTGGTGGGAGGGGGGTGGCATAGTGGTTGGTGTTAAAGGTGGGAAAACCCTGGCTGGAAAGGAATGCAGAAAATGGGTAAAATAAACCCTGGGAAGTCATTTGAGATCAATCATCAGAGAATGTGTCTCAACAGTGTCATTATCAGATTAATATTTGAGTTACAATCTAAGCTGGACTTATTTGGATAACAAAAATCAAAAGAAAAGTTTTTACAAACAATTTTGCCTTAGAGCAAAAGAAATGTATTTGGGGCAAAGTCTTTGTGACTTTCCACCACACATTTCAAATTCCTATAAGCTTGGGTGCTACATAAAGAATCACAAACATCCTTACCTTCACAGCCATGGTTTGTTTTATCTTGAGTCAAAATTAGAGAAAAACCAAATTCTTTTAATTTCATGTGAGTTTCAGGTGAAGTATAGACTTCCTGGCCAAATAACCTAGAGAATATTTCTAATTGTAATAAAACCCACAATTTCTTGGGTGGATCACTTTAAACTGAAAATGGGAAGATATGCTTCCTTGGGGGTGAAAGCCAGTGTTGATTTACTGATTGTTTCTTTTTATCCCCTCATCAGCATTTACAGGAGCCAGAGTACTTGATTATGAGTTTGTTAATAAAATGGTATTGATCTTCTAAATAGCTTGGAATAATTGGCAGTAGTCAGCAGATAAATACTTTCAGTGAAATACATGGGTTAAAAACTGTATGAAACATTAAGAGGAGAAGTTGGGACACATACATTAGGCTTATGAGACACTACATGGGTATAGCATGGTGATGGTGTGGGGAGAGGGGTCAGCATGTCTTCTAGTGAAGAAAGAATTTCTGAGGAGGGGGATTCAGAGGTCCCCAAAGAGGGAGGAGTTCATTGGTGGTGAGTCCTGGAATGTTGCATATCCAGGAGGCATTCTGGAGTGAAGGGTGCTGTTACCTAAGCATCCATTGAGGATAAACTGTGTGGTAAGAAAGCTATGTAGTATTCCCAGACCAGCTGGAAGACTGGGGCAGAGAGGAATGGGCCTCACTGAGAGAGCTGTCATAGCATTAATACAGTCAGTAATTTTAATGAGAAGTGTTACTCAGTCACAGACTAGGTCACACTGTGAAAGAACTGTGAAAAGCAGGAAATCAGAGATAAGACAGTGGTTTTTGTTCAGACTTCAGCTCAGTTATTAAAATCACATTGTAGGTAAATATTGACAAGGAAAGACACTCACAATAGGTTTAGAACACTCCAATTTTATAAAAAATTAATACATTTGAAAGAAAATAGAAGCTATGAGGAAACAAATGCTGACAAGGATGTTTACAATATGCAGACATAATATTCCCATTTTAATTTTTTAAAGCCTAAATTGGAAAAAGAATAACTGAGTGGAGGGTTGCAACCCAGTGACCATGAGCACTTTGTTTTCTGACAATTGAAGTTCTTCTTTCACTTGCTCTTGTCTTATGTAGGTTTATAGAGGTTGGCTCTTTTCCATAAGTTATTTTAGAGTTCAATCAGTTAAATTTCCCATTTGTATGATGATCTTTTTAAAAGAGGCTTTGCCTACTCCACTGTCTCCTCCTACTGTCTCCTTCAGTGCCAGACCAGGGGATCTGGGTTTGATAGAAGCTCTGGAACATACACGTGGTACATCTGGAGGCCTTGCAAACCCTGTCACTCTGGCTCATGCTGCTAATTTGCTGTCTTTCTGACCCCCAGAATCTACAGTCTTAGCCTCATTAAGTTGAGAATTTCTGTCTGGCAGCCACTGGTCTTGTCTACACTATCCTACCTAGTGACCAAATGTGTGTCAAGGACATTCCTCAGGGATGGTAGAAAGGAATGATCTGTGGTTGGTTACCTGACCCTCCACGTGGAGGTTTTCAGTGAGTGTCCTAACTTTTTTTCTTTGGAAAATATTGAGTTCAGTTGATCAGGTAGCCAGCAACTGGCTTTCTCTGAGAAACATTGAGGTCTCAGAAGCTTTAGTGGACAGTCAGAGCTTTGGCCTTGTGTGTAGCCACAGCTCCATCCTTGGTCAGAAACCACATGCAATTTACTATAGTCTCCTCTTGTTCCTTCATAATGGAAGCAACTATCTGAGTAATGATATTGATTATGTAATGATAATATTTCTTGATGCTATTTATTGAATGCTTTCTATGTATTAGGTGTTATACAGTGAGTTGTATGTTTACATCACTTCAGTTTCCTCATAATTCTATGAAATAGGTGTTTTATATTCATTGATTGATAAGAAAGTTTAGCTTCAAAATCTAAGTCCACACAAGCAGAGTGTGGAAAGCCCAAGATAGATACGATCTTTTTGTCTTCAACAAGTTTATGGGAGGGCACAAAATTTGTGGAATGTACTTGCCTTGCTCTTTCAATATTTTAAGAAATACAAGCTATTAAAACATAGTAAACCTTCAATAGTACTTTTTGAGTGAATAAATTAAGGTTCAGGATTTTCTATCACAATTTTATAGCAAAGACCGATCTTGACCATAGTATGGTGAGATGGGATGTTCTCCTGAACTAAGTGTGAAAACTCTGCCCTTCTGGAAATCAGATCCATGGAAATGAGACAGAAAGGATAGGTAGGACATTTACTTTCTTTCTTCAGCATATCTTGGCATTTTAGGCCAAATATGGGTTGATTTTACTAAACAGATACCATTGGAGCACCAGTATCCTGTTACAATTGAGAAATTTTGGGGTTCACTCTCTCTCACTCCCATCCATGCAAAAGTTCAAATGTAATCATTGAAACTCCACCAAAGGGAAGTTCAAGGATGGGCAGTGAGGTCATGTATGAAAGCATGACAAAACATGGAAAAATAGATCCAATTAAATATATATATTTATAGTGGCTTAGAATTGTAGGTTGAGGCAACAAAGCCATGTCTCAAAAGTTTAGAATTATGAAGTCTTCTTGATGAAACATCATGAATTAGGAATATTAACTATATAGGATTTAACCTTCTCACTATACAGGGAGGAGGCCAGTCCTATCAAAGTGGGAGACCTGGGCAGAGTTGTAAGACCACACTATTGTGTTTGTCAGTGGACTTTCTCATACACCAGTATTTTCTCTTCTCTTTTTTTTATTTCCTTGCATTCTTGTTTTGTTTGTTGAAGAAAAGGCAACTGAGCCTAGTGGGGAGCTTTCTCCTGGCCAACTCTGTCTCCCCTCTCTGGTACCCCTCTTGCAGCCCAGGATCCCCCAGTAGCAGAATTCATTGCCATTCCTACAAACAATGAGAAGGTCATGTATTTATTGCCTAGTGAGATGACAATGATAACACATAATGAAAGAAAGTTTTAAAATTTTTTATTCCCATTTGGGAGCTTTTGCCAGGTATGTAATGCTGACATTTAGGAAGGTTGTACAATGTGGATGCCGGGGCTTTCACTGGACAGGAGATGGTTAGGGTTCTCAGTCGTCATCATTTCCTCCAGATAGGAGACAATTTATGCATATAATACAAACTGTGGGCTGCTTGGCTTCCCTGTAGAGGGGCCACAATATGCATTTAATGAGTTGAGATCCTGTGGGGTTTCTAACTAGGGCAAGTATTTTCATGATCCAGGGTGAACTCAGGTTGCTATTAATTTGATGATTTACAGGGTGATTAAATGTAAAATAAAAGGGAGGAATAGAAACCACTGCAACCAGCTTGTAAAAATGTTATGTATCCTTTCTCTAATATTTCTGATTTTTATTATTGTTAACACCTAAACATTTCAATATAGATCATATGTTTTAATAAACAGCTTAAATTAAGTACATTAAAAAAAACTCTCACTTGTTACTCATTGTGGTAATGGTGAGAAAGCAATCTGGTTATGATCAAGTTGTCAGCATACCATTCTTTTAAAAACACAAATCTAGCAAGGACTTGCCCTTCCTCACTCCCACTCACCCAGTCTCTCCTGACTGGTTTGTTCTCACTCTAGAGCAAGAAATCTAAGACATACTCCTCTTCTTAGATTTGGAGAGATAATATTCTGTGTAGATTATTTCTCTTACATTCAGATTTTGTTTAACAGTTTGTGTTAGTTTGAATATCTCAGCAATGATTAATAGAACACAATCTTAAATCTATTTCAGTATAGGGATAAAAATATCCAATGTTAAACTTATTTTTTAAGGCCTCCTAAAATCAGATTAGATTTTTTTTAAAGTTGGGCCTTTTTGTTTTAAGTCTTCAAATGTGATAATCAAAAATGTCCCAAACTCAGGCAAACTGTCTTATGGAACTTTTCATGTCAATTGATTTATTTTTGGTGTTTGATCTTAAAGAAAAGAAGAGGGTATGGGTACCATGAGCTTGTTCTTGAAGAAATCTTTTTTTAAAAATTGTGGGCATTTTGTTAAAAATACAAACATTTTTAAAAGGATATAACACTCCTTACTTGACCATCTGTCTCATCATGTTACTTCATAACATGATCATATCATGTTATGAACTAGAAGTATGTGCTCTTCCTGTTGATCATTAATTCAGTAAATACTTGTGAGGTGCTTGCTATGTGTTGGAGGCTATGTTCTGCTTTGGAAATGCAAACATAATAGGACATAGTTCCTACTCTGGAGTGAAAGACTGAGGGGGAAGAGGGCTCTGGTTCTTGGTCAGTCACTTACTGAGCATGGTCTGAGCTGCCCACTTTTCTCTTCTGGGTAAAAAGCATGAGTCAGGAGTTCTGCTCCAAGGAGGCTCAGTTTCATGTCAAACCCGTGTGCAGGCATGCCAAACACCAGACAGGACAAGGATGTGGCCCCACAGGCTTGTTGTAGGATATCTTGCCATGTCCAGAGGGTCAGAGGAGGGTGTAGCAAGGAGATTTGTTGAAGCTGATACTGGCAGTGAGTTATAACCAGAGGGAGAGAGTTCCAGGCAGAGCCATGCCAGGACAGTGAGACAAGGTGAAGAGAGGGTTAGTCTAGGAAACAGGAGAATACCAGTGGGGTGAGAAGGACAGAGAAGAGTGGGGGACACTAGCAGATGGAAAGCCCTACAGGAGCACTGTGTAGCCTATATATGCCTTCTGCACATGGTCTACAAGTTCTCAGTACCAGCAGTGATAGTGATACCACCTCAGTTCACAGACTACAGCCCTCACCTCTAGGGACGTTGTGTCTTCTTCATAGCTCTTTCATGAGCTTTGCAGCCATGTACCAAAGTCAGGTAAGTGCTGAGGAAATACAAGCTTCCAATTGTCAGCTCAAGGTCCCCATGTTGTCAAAATTTTTCAGGTAATCTCAATTTCTCTATGGCTCTTTGAGCAAACCAGGAGTTTTATGATTCCCTGAGCTTTCATAGATAGGGTTGAAAAGAGTCCAGAAAAGATGTATATCTTATTTCAGGAGGTGGTAAAAGTGATAAACAAAGTGGACATGAGTGTCTAAGAGTGAGTCTGTGGAAAAAAATATAACAGAACAATAGGATCATTTTGGAAATCTTTCCCATAGTTGAGTAACAGCTCATAAGCAGAGCTGAATTTAGTAATTATTTGCATGCGGCCAGTTGTTTGAAATGAAGGCTTGGGTTTATTTACAGAGAAAGATAACAATTTTGGGAAGAATTTATGTGACTTAAGGTTTTTCAGATGAACACAGCGCACCCAGATCTCAGCATCATCTGCAGATATTTTATTTTATTCCTCTGCTACCCCAAAGGAAAATAAATAAAACATGTCCCCTGGATCTTTTTGATTACATGCTAGGTATAATTAATATGTCTGTTGAATTTCCTGTGTGGGTGGCAACTCTATCACAGCCCAGAAAAAAAAAAATGTTTCTTTCAACATTGAGCATCATCAGGCATTCAGTTTGGCTCTTTTGCACATTATCAGCCTTTGGTCCATGGGCTTGGTTTTTTCAGTTTCAGTAAAACTGTTTTAAGCTTTGCTGCCTGTATTTTGGGTGGCATCATTTACAGGTGTCTTTGTTATTGTTTCTAAACTGTACACACTAATGAGATTTACAGTGTTTTCAATGTTTGTTACATGTAATGCTTTGCCCTCCAAATGGAACTCTCTTAAGTCAATACTGACACTCACCTTCTCTAGTAAAGTTTGTACTTTCTGAGTTTTCTTTTTTTGAACTCAAACCAGAGTATCCTTCACCACTCAACTGGATTTAATATTACCTTCATTATATTACCTTTTGTTTTCTATTTGTCTGGTTAGAAACCATTGCTTCTCTGGATGTCTGGGATACAACACAAGGTGGTTGTCACAAATTGGAAAAAGTGTGATGACAGACCACAAAATAAGGTAAAGATACAGTTTACCTGGACAGGTAAAGGAGGTAACCTGGATGGTAAATGGAAAGGGCATGGACTTAGTATCAGACCCACTTAATTCCAAATCCTAACTGTACCATTTATTATCTATTTGCCCTTAAGTGAGTTCTTAAATTGTTTTGTCTCATTTTATTTAACTATAAAATGAATAGAATACCTTCTATAAAGGCTGTTATGAGGACTAGTGAAAATGTACATAAATGACAGGTCCCTGCCTGTTTAGCACTAGGTATTTAACAAATGGTGGTTATTGTTATCCTTAAAGTAATGATAAGCTACATCATGCACAACTACATGTCTTCCTCATCAGAGCTGTTACCTTCAGCATAGTAGCAAAGTATTGCCATGAGGCCCAGAGACAGAACTCCAAATTAAACAAAAATTGGAGTTGGAGATCTACTGAAATAAAAGCATGCAAAATTTGGGACCAAAAGTAGAAATTTACAGGAGTGTACTTTGCAGCTGATTCATGGAGGGTTCTTTTAATGAACAGAAATATTCTAGGATGAATGGAGCTACTGCATGAAATGCTTTGTTCCTGGTCTGAATGTGTCCAAGAAGAAGTCAAATGGCCACTGATCAGTGCTGATGACAAGTATATTTTTTTGGAGGGTGGGAATATGGGTGAATATTCTTAAAATTGTTTATCTGACTCTAAGATCCCATGGCAAGGATCAGTACAGTGGTTGGCATGGGAGGATGGGAAGAACTTTCAGTCCAATGTCAGAGTTTCTCACAAGGACATTTTTTTCTTCACATATCAGTTCTGGTGTATATGAAAAAAAGAAAGTAGCAGCTGAGGTTCACTTATTTAGTAGTTTATATTCACACATTCTGTAGAGTAGAATTGATAAGGTTCATAAATGTCATCAAATCCAACCTTTCATCCAGTTCCAGAATTTCTGGACACCACTGTGATAGATGACTGGTCACAGGCTATTTGAATCAGTTCAGGGCCAGGGAACTCACTGCTTACTTAGCAAGGCTAGCCTTGATGTCATTGTACAACTCTAACTTTATGAAAATTCTTCAATATATTGGGTGAAGCTACATGAACTTTCCCTTTCCTGAGGGATAAATAAGGTTTGTGGACAAAGGATTCAACCTGGTTTCTTGACAAACTCATCAATTCTTGGGAGTTGGCTGGTGTACCCTAGGGGAACTCAACAGGCTATATTACCCTATTCTTGACTTTTATGTAGCCACAGCATGCTGTTAACTCCTTTTGAGTCTTTTTAAAAGCACAATTTGTGTAATGGTATTTTACTCAAACACTACATAATTACCTTGTACTTTTTGGAGTGCTTTTCTTTTCAATCTAAATGAAGAATTTTAAATGTAACTGGGCTAAACATAATCTTGCTTTTTTTTTGCATCCATTATACTTCTTATTTGAATTCTGATTCTGTCACCTAGCCCAGAGGTTGGCAAAATATAATCTGTGGACTAAATCTGGGCACCCACCTCTTTTTGTAAATAATTTGTTAGCAGAGCCACACATGTTAGTTTATGTATTGTTGAGGCTGCTATTGTTCTACAATGGCAGAGTTGAGTATTCAGGGTAGATACTATGTGTTCCAAAAAGCATAAAATATTTGATCTTGTATAACAAGTATCATGGCCATTGACCTAGCTTATTAGCTCTTTTTCCCAATTATGTGTCATCTGAAAATTAGAGAAGCACTTGTATGCTTCTGATTATATTGTTTATAAAAATATTGGGTGTAAAGAAGCCAAGCAACATCAAACATAAGATTTATTAATCAAAGCATTGTAAGTATAGTCATCACTATACTTCCATTGTGGCAGAGATGTCTAGTACTCACTGTTATTAATGACATCCATGCTTTCCTTGACTTCTTTTGCCTATTGGTAGACCTCATTTCCTAGTGTCCTTTTCAGCTGGATATGTCAGTGAGACTAGATTATGGTCTATGCATTGAAAATGGCAGTGATGGAGCCACTTCCAGGAAGGTGCATAAAAGCCTCTCTAGCAGAATCCTCTGTCTCTTGTCCACTAGCTTTGATGAAAAGACCCTCGAGACTTAGTGGAGGCACAGCCACAAGATAGATGGAGCTTTGATTACCAATCAAAATCCTTTCACACTGGACTGTGGTATGAGGAAGAAATAAACCTGTACTATACCTAACCACTGTTATTTGAGGGTTGTTGATATAGCATGTAGAATACTTTGGCTAATATAAAAATCTAACCAATTTTTATTACTTTCATACCCAAGAACTTGAAATGACACTTGCCAGAGGTCTTTTTCAAACTTAGATAAATATGTTCACAATATTTCCTCAATTTAAGATGATCATTCACAAATGTAGATACCATTTATGTAACTTTTCCTTGGTCAACTATTATATCTTCCTAGTAAACTCTTGTATTTTAAAATTTTCACCAATTAAATATTACCCTATCCATTCCTTATTTTTGCAATAATTATTATCTTTTAAAAAATGTGGGTATCTTTGAGTTTTCTGAAAATTTTTGCTGTCCATTTGTGATTTTCATCTGACTCTTACTTTGGTCATGTTTCTTGAATCTTTTGGGAAATGACTGGCCAATCTGAGAGTTGAATAAACCTGTTAAATGGCCTCTTACTATTTCTATACATGTCCTTTTACTTCAACCTCCTTTCTTCTGGTTTTAAATACAGCAAACTTAGCTTAATCCCATGACCAACAACATGTTCATGCAACTCAAAGCATGTATTAGTTTTAGCCTTTTGATGTTGCTTTTAAGGACCTTGGTAGAGAGAAATAGAAATTCCTCTCTCTCTCCTTTCCAGTCAATCTTCCCTTTAATTTTCTTTCCTCCTCCTTCTTCTTTTTTGTTGTTGTTGGGAAAACTTAATGAGATAGTATAGATGGAAGGGCTTTATAACTAGTTTTATTATTCTTTTCCTTTTTATAAATTTTATTGTTGTTCAAATACAGTTGTCTGCCTTTTCCCCCACTGCTCCCCTTCTCCCTAGCCATCCCCACCACTCTCTGCTGATTCCACCCACCTTGGTTTCATCTATGTGTCATTTATAGTAGTTCCAGAAAACACTTCACACATTATTCCCCATCCCCCCACCATTATCCTCTCCCATCTCCCCTCTGATTACTGTCTGTTTGTTCTTAATTTCAATGTTTCTGGTTATAGTTCACTTGTTTGTTTTGTTGATTAGGTTCCGCTTAAGGATCAGAACATTTGGTATTTGTCTTTTACCTCCTGGCTTATTTCACTTAGTGTAATGCTCTCCAGTACCATCCCTGCTGTCACAAAGGGTAGGAGCTCCTTCCTTCTTTCTGCTGCATAATATTCCATCATGTAAATGTACCCTAGTTTTTTGATCCATTCATTTACTAATGGGCACTTAGGTTGCTTCTAGCACTTGGCTATTATAAATTGTGCTGCTATGAACATTAGGGTCCATAAGTTCTTTTGAATTTGTGTTTCAGGGTCTGAGGATATAATCCTAGCAATGGAATTGCTGGGTCAAAAGGCAGTTCCATTTTTATTTTTCTGAGGAAATGCCATACTGCTTTCCATAGTGGCTGCACCAGTCTGCATTCCCACCAACAGTATGCTAGGGTTCCCTTTTCTCCACATCCTCTCCAACATTTGTTGTTTGTTGCTTTGTTTATGATGGCCATTCTGACTGGTGGGAAGTGGTTTTTCATTGTGGTTTTAATTTGCATGTCTCTGATGGCTAGTGATGCTGAACATCTTTTCATGTGTCTCTGGATCCTTGATATGTCCTCTTTGGAGAAGTATCTATTCAAGTCATTTGCCCAATTTTAATTTTTTTTTGTCTTCCTAGAGTGGAGTTCTGTGAGTTCTTTGTATGCTTTGGGGGTCAAACCCCTGTCTGAGGTATCATTGGCAAATAAGGTTGGTTCTTTTTTCATTTTAATGCTGTTGTCTCCAGCTGTACAGAAGCTTTTTATATTGACAAGATCCCATTTGTTGATTCTTGCCTTTATGTCCCTTCCTCTGGGGGATATATTAGTGAAAATATTGCTGCTTGTAATATCTGAGATTTTCCTGCCTATATTCTCCTCTAGGACTTTTATGGTGTCATGAATTTGATTTAAGTTTGTTATCCACCTTGAATTTATTTCTGTGTATGGTGTAAGTTGGTGATCAAGTTTCATTGTTTTGCATGTAGCTTTCCAGATCTCCTAACACCATTTGTTGAAGAGGCTATTTTTACTCTATTTTATGTTTCTGCCCACTTTGTAGAATATTAATTGAGAATAGAGGCTTGAGTTTATTTTGGGGCTCTCTATTCTGTTCCATTGGTTTACGTGTCTGTTCTTATGCCAGTACCAGGCTGTTCTGGTTATAGTGGCTTTGTAAATACAGTTTGATATCAGGTATTGTGATCTCTCCTACTTTGTTCTTCTTTCCCAAAATTGCTGCAGGTATTTGGAGTCGTTTATGGTTCCATATAAATTTTTGAAGTGTTTGTTCTATATCTGTGAAATATGCCATTGGTACCTTAAGCTGTTGCATTGAATCTATAAATTGCTTTGGGTAGTATGGACATTTTGATGATCTTAATTTTTCCAGTCCATGAACATGGTGTATGTTTCCATTTGTTTGTGTCTTCTTATTTCTTTCTTTAGTGTTGAGTAGTTTTCTGAGTACAGGTCTTTTACCTCCTTGGTTAGGTTGATTCTCAGGTACTTCATTTTTCTTGTTGCTATATCAAATGGGATTTTTCCATTTCTGATATTTCATTGTTGGTGTACAAAAGTGCATTTGATTTCTAAATGTTGACTTTGTATCCCATTGTTTTGACAAATTCATTTGTTAGGTCAACCAGTTTTTTGGTGGAGTCTGTAGGATTTTCTATGTACACTAACATGTCCATCTGCAAACAATGTCAGTTTTGTTTCCTCCTTTCCAATTTGGATGTCTTTTTCTTTTCTTTTCTTTTCTTTTCTTTTCTTTTCTTTTCTTTTCTTTTCTTTTCTTTTCTTTTCTTTTCTTTTCTTTTCTTTTCTTTTCTTTTCTTTTCTTTTCCTTTCCTTTCCTTTCCTTTCCTTTCCTTTCCTTTCTTTTCCTTTTCTTTCTTTTCTTTTTTTTTTCTCTTTGTTTGCTGTGGCTAGGACTTCCAATACTATGTTGAATAGGAGTGCTGAAAATGGACAACCTTATCTTGCTCTTGATCTTAGTGAGAAAGTTTTTAGTTTTTGCCCATTGAGTATGATGTTGGTTGTACATCTCTCTTATATGGCTTTTATTAGGTTGAGGAATTCTCCCTCTATTCCCGCTTTGCTGAGTGTTTTTATCATAAATGGGTGCTGTACCTTATCAAATGCTTTCCCCACATCTATTGATATGCTCATGTGATTTTTGTGTTTGCTTTTGTTTATATGATGTATTACACTTACTGATTTGGGAACATTGTACCATCCTTGCAACCCTGGGATGAATCCCACTTGATCATTATGTATGATGTTTTTAATGTATTGCAGGAAGTGGTTTGCCAATATTTTGTTGGGAACTTTAGCATCTATATTCATCAGTGATATTGACCTGAAGTTTTCTTTCTTTGTTATGTCTTTATCTAGATTTGTGATTAGAATGATGGTGGCTTCATAAAAAAAAATTTGGGAGTCTTCAGACTTCTTGGATTTTATGGAATAGTCTGTGAAGGATAGGAGTTAGCTCTTCCTTAAATGTTTTATAGTATTCTCCTGTGAAACCGTCCGCCCCAGGGGTTTTGTGTGTTGGATGCTTTTTGATTCCTGGTTCAATTTTGTCAGCTGTTATTGGTCTGTTCAGGCTTTCTTCTTCCTCTTCATTCAGTTTTGGCAGATTATGTTTTTCTAGAAATTTGTCCATTTATAAGGGTTTTCAAATTTTTTGGCACATAGTTCTTCATAGTAATTCCTTACAGTCCTTTGTATTTCTTTGGTATCAGTTGTAATCTCTCTTCTTTGGTTTCTGAGTGCGTTTATTTGGGTCCTCTCTCTTTTTTTCTTGATGGCTCTGCTTAAAGACTTGTCAATTTTGTTTATCTTTTCAAAGAACCAACTCCTGGATTTACTGATCCTTAAAATTGCTCATTTAGTCTCTATGTCATTTAATTCTGCTATGATGTTAGGTTATTTCCTTCCTTGTACTTGCTCTGGGTTGTATTTGTTGTTCCTCCAGTTCTTGTAGGTGTAGGGTTAGGTTGTTTATTTGAAATGTATCTATTTTTTTTAAATTTTATTTATTTATCTTTAGAGGGGAAGGGAAGGGGAGAGAGAGAGAGAGAGAGAGAGAGAGAGAGAGAGAGAAGGAGAGAAATATCAATGTATGGTTGCCTCCCATGCATCCCCTCCCGGGAACTAGCCTGCAACCTAGGCATGTGCCCTGACTGGGAATCGAACCTCAATCCTTTAGTTCACAGGCCCGTGCTCAATCCACTGAGCTACACCAGCCAGGCAAAATGTATCTATCTTTTTTATGTTGGCCTGTATTATTATGAGCTTCCCTCACAGGATTGCCTCTGCTGTGTCCCATAAGTTTTGGATTGCTGTGAGTTCATTTTCATTTATTTCCAGAAACTTTTTGATTTCTTCCTTGATGTCATTCTTGACCCATTCATTGTTTAGTAGCATGCTATTCAATTTCAATGAGTTCAAGTGGTTTTGAGCTTTTTCCTTGAGGTTGGTTTTTAGTTTCAGTCCCTTGTAGTCAGAGAAAGTGCTTGATATAATTTAAATTTTCTTGAATTTTGAGGCCTGATTGATGTCCTGCCATGTAGTCTATCTGAAAATGTTCCATGTGCATTTGAAAAGAATGTGTATTTTGCTTCTTTGGGATGAAAGGCTCTCTACATATATCAGTTAAGTCCATTTGATCTAGGACATTGTTCAATGCCACAATATACTTGTTGGTATTTTGTTTGAAAGAGCAATCCATTTGCACAGTGGGGTGTTAAATCTCCTACTATAATATTGTTGCTGTCTATATCATTTTTGAAGTCCTCCAATTATTTCTTTATGTATTTGGGTGCTCCTTGGTTGGGTGCATATGTATTTACAATGTTTATGTTTTCTTGGTGGATTCTTCTTTGTGTATTATGAAGTAACCTTCTGGGTCTATTTTTATGCCCCTTGTTTTGAAATCTATTTTGTCTGATATGAGTATTGCTACCCTGGCTTTTCTTTCCTGTCCCTTTGGTTGGAAAATTTGTTTCCAATCCTTCACTTTTAGTCTGTGTAAGTCTTTTGTTCTGAGGTGGGTGTCTTGTAGACAGCATTTGTGGGGGTCCTGTTTTCTTATCCATTCAGCTACTCTATGTTGTTTGATTGGACCATTTAATCCGTTAACATTTAAGGTTATTATTGGTAGGTATTTGTTCATTTGTCCCCCTTTGTAGCTGTGTTCCTCTCTCTTTCACTGCTTTCCTTTCTCTTCTTATAGTTGTCCCTTTAGTAAATCTTGTAGGGCTAGTTTAGTGTAGATGTATTCTTTCAGCCTTCTTTTGTCTGGCTAAATGCTTACTTTTGTCTTCCATTTTAACTGAGAACCTCAAAGGGTAGAGCAATTTTCCTTGCAGGACTTTGTTTTTCATCACTTGGTATATATTTTGCCATTCTCTCCTGGACTGGAGTGTTTCTGTTGAGCTGCTAGCCTTATTGGAACCCCTTTGTATGTTACTTCTTGTTTCTCCCTTGCTGCTCTTAAGATTTTCTCTTTTTCTTTATAATTCGGCATTTTAATTACAATATGTCTTGGAGTTGGCCTTTTTGGGTTCATCTTGATTGGGACTCCCTGTGCTTCCTGAACTGCATTTTTTTTCCCTCTCCAGGTTTGGAAAGTTTTCTGTCACTACTTTTTTCAAACAGTGTTTCTATCCCTCTTCCTTTTCTTCTCCTTCTGGTATTCCTATGATTGGAATGCTGTTGTGTTTCATGTTATCCCGGAGTTCCCTTAAGCTATCTTCATATTTTTTAGTCTTTTTTTGTGCAGCCCTTCCACCTGGGTGTTTCTTTTCACCTTGTCTTCCAGCTCACTAATTTGGTCCTCTCTTTCATCCAGCCTGCTTGTAATTCATTTTAGTGTGTTTTTTATTTCCAAAATTTTATTATTCATTTCTTCCCAGTTTATAATTTCTATTTCTTTTTTCATACTTTTTTAGTTCTCACTCAGGTTCTTGTAGTTGTCTATGAGTTCCTTGAGCATCTTTGTAATTATTATTTTGAATTCTATAGCTGAGAGTTTTCTTACCTCCATTTCATTTAGCTCTTTTAGTGGGGAATCTTTTATTCCTTTTGATTACAGTTTTTTTTTTTCTCCCCATTCTAAAATGACTCCTTTTGTTTGTTTCTGTGCTTCTTGATGTTTTGCTTTGCTAGCTGTCTTTGTAGGGGGAGCTTCTATGGTAGGAATTCTATGGGATTCAGTGGTGTGTTCTCTTTGATCTCCTTGTGGAGATGCTCTAGGTTTGCCCTTTCTTCTGTTTGTGTGGGCTCTTTTGTTGTACTTGGGTTTTTTACCTTTTAGTGCTTCCTTTTTTGGTGGGTTCTCTCCTCCAGCAGATATACTGATATTTGCAGCTCCCAGCTGTTCTTGTATGTGATTAGTGGCAGGAGGTAGACAAAATGTATTAAGACAGAGGGAGAGTATTCTATGGGATTTAAAATACCAGCAAGTAGAGAAGAAGATATTTTTTGGATAAGTATAGTGTTAACTGTGACATTTCACCTATCTAGACACTTTTATTAAAAGGTGAAAGAGAGATAAGACTCTTGTCAGAGTGGAAGATGATTGTGAGCTGAATCTAGAAAACAGAGCACTTGTACAAGGTTAGATGATGAGATATAGTGAGAGTAAATGATAGAAAGTAGGTGTAGTGTGGGAGAGAATAGAGTTAATGACAACAATAATAAAGCTCAGGAGTAAAGTGAAGTGGGCTAAGATCAAGGAGGGTTGCTGTGTAGTATGTACAATTGTATGGAACAACAATTCTTTACAATAGTATTGGAACAATAATAACATGACAAGAAATATATGATTTGGATAATAAGAATAGAAGGTACATGATCAAGCATAGTGTGTTATTAGAACATGAATGAAATGAAAGAAGGAAAATTAAAATACAACATGAAAGAGAGGATGAGGAAAACCAGTCAAACTATGCAATTAGATAGAGAAATACAATGAAGAAAACTAAACATAAAAAAGATAAAAATACTAATTAAATAAAAGAAGTAAAAATAATGAAAAAATAATGATAATACAAATAAACAATAAAATGCCAGTTTCATGGGGATAGCAAAGTGACATTTGTCTCAGTTTCTCAGTTTTTGTGGTTAGCCGTGTGGTCCCTCTTTGCATCTGTTTCTGGATTTTTCACAACTCCAGGTCTTATTGTCTCTCCTGGGGGAAGAAAAAAAAATGAGAGAGGAAAGAAAAAAAAATAAGCCTCCTGCTGACTTTAAACATATGGAGCAAGTTCTGCTGGTCTTCCTGGATGCCACAGAAAGAGGGAGGCCTGGCTTTGCTTTTCTCCCTTTCTATGGTTTTGCAAGGATGTGGGCCAGGTCTGGGCCAGAATTTTCACAGTTGCCCAGCCTCCAGCCTAGGTGCTCTGTGAGCTGCCAACCCCACACTGTCCATCTGCACCAGGCTTGTGCCTTTAATCCACCAGTTACTCTGAGGCCCATGTGCTGTGCTTTCTGCTTGCTCTTCTCAAGTCCACCATGGCCAGAGCTCACTGCCAGGCAAGCAGCACCAGTCAGCTGCCAGGCATAGGGCACCACTCAGCCTCTGGGCAAGCAGGGAGAGTCAATCCTGGGCACATGGCTCAAATCAGCCTCCAAGCTAGTGGCATAATTCAGTTGCTGGGTTAGTGGCTGAGTCAAGCACAAGTATGTGACTCTAATCCACTGTCGGCCTGCTGTCTGGCAAGAAGCCTGTGCCAAGCGTGGGTGTGAAGGTCAAATCACCCTCAGGGTGAGCCAGCCACTGTGCAAGAGTTCCTTACAAAGCAGCTGCGAGCCTTTTATTTGTTTATTTATTTTGAGTAAAAGCCTCTTATTTAAGCCCACCATTCTTAAAAAGTGCCCTGCTTTTCACATAGCCCAACTGTCTAACCAGACTGGAGACTATCTGGGTCAGGGTCCTACACAGTCCAACTCTTCTCCATTCTACAGGTGTCGCCCAGCTCCCTAATTTCTTTGGGAATGAACTAGCCAGTGTTCACAGTCCCAGAAGTTGTAAACCACTTCCTCTATGTCCCTCAGCAACTTCCAGCATTCCAGGTCCCTCCTGATGCCAGGCTGCCCTACCCGCTCTGGTAGCAGAGGGAGCTGGTGATGTAACTCTCCTCCCCATATCTTGTGGCAGGTGCTGGTGGGGGGGCTGCAGCAGTCTTGGTCCCTGCACAGAGCCCAGGGACCTTACCATCCCAACACAATTTCCTCACCATCTGTTTTTCAATGTCCTCTGAAATTCTTGGCCTCCAAACCTCATATAAGCTGGGATTCCATTGGCTGTTCACTCTGTTCCTCAGAAGATTGGCTAGGTTGTCCAGCAGGGCACAGGAAAAAGTGGGCTCCTCTCTCACCTACCTTGCCACCATCTTCTCTCTTCTAACTTTCTATAATTATTTTTTATTATATGAGCTTTAATATTTGGTGAATGAATAAAGAAGAAATATTTGCCAGTGACTTTTTTCATTTTTATTCCTCTGGGGAAATTACAAAGAAAGAACCCAATAAACATGTGTAAAATGACTTTGAATTATTTTTTCAAGAGTTGTTGAAAATTTCCAAGAGTTTGATTTCTTAAGCAACAGGGTATGGATTCAAACATAACAGGAACAACACTTTATTGATTTAAAAAATGCTTTGAGATATTTTGTGACCTTCACCAGCACTCTAAGAAAAGCTCACCCAAGGAAGTCTGATTAGGAGTCTGATGGTTGGACAGTCTGATTGAACCTGCCATGCCAATACACTCTTTTCACAGGGAAAACCTTGAAATTTCTTCTGTTTGCCACTGGCCATAAGCAGAGTGAGTGAAGTGTCAACTTTGATCTTCAAAACGTGGAACTTATGGAAAAAATTAGCTTAGAGTTCACATGTTTCACAGGGTGGAAGCATCTAACATATAGCATTGTGAGAGAAATGAGAAGGGCAGGGTGTGGGAATACAACATGTCAAATCACTTCACTTTTAAAGCTATGCACCCTGATTAAATATGACTACACAGCAAATTGAGTCAGTCTGAACATTCATGAGAGGCAGCCTTTTGTGGAGAAAGGAACACAGGACAGAGTCCAACTCAACTGCCCATACCAGGTTGAGACTGTCTTCTAGTCTATATGATGTGACTCAGAACCCAAACTTGCATTTTTTAAAATATTTTATTTTTTTATTTTTAGAGAGAGGGGAAGGGAAGGAGAAAAAGAGAGAGAGAAACATCAATGTGTGGTTGCCTCTCACATGGCCCCCACTGGGGACCTGGCCTGCAACCCAGGCATGTGCCCTGACTGGGAATTGAACTGCGACCCTTTGGTTCACATCCCACACTCAATCCACTGAGCTACACCAGCCAGGGCCAAATTTGCATTTTAGTAATGCTACAGGATCCAATGAAGTAATGACCATAGAGATATTTTGAGAGATTTGAGTTTTAAACAGTTGAAATGATTTTTTTCCTTTCTAGGGAGGGAGTAAATACATAGTTTTAATTTTCCTAGGACTGTTAAAAACATGTGGTTGAGTTTCCACCTCTTCTTTATATCAAGTCTCACACTTCATTAATCTGCTACCTAACTGCCCATCATCCACTTGGTCGTGAAATCAAGCCTGGACCTATGTCAATCAAAGTCTATAATTTGGATGCCCATGAACTTTAAAAGGACCGGTTTTATAAATGTTCCTAATACTTTAAAAAATTCAAAGTGGTTATGTAATTAGAAAACACTTTGGCACATCATATTTTCCTCTTTCCCTCAAAATACTCAAAAGACCACCTTTCATCTGCTGACACATCTGATTGTCACTATCACTTTGTGGGGCTTAAGCAACAGGACAGACATCTCAATGAGATCAAGACTACAACTTCAGTTTTCAAAATGATTGTTAATTTTCTACACCCAAAACAACACCAAATAACCATCTTTCTGTAGGTGAATACATCTGCAAAGTTCAACTCATGAGGAAGAGGGACATATGGGTTGAGTCATGCCTTCAGCAGATAAGCATTGAGTACAGTATGTGCCCTATACTCTGTTAGGTCCCTCTCTTCCTTTGGCTTAGAGACTAAAGGTAGAGACAGATATCCCTCAAGTAAACATTAGTGTAATGAATTTCATAAAGGGAGTATAATATATCCCACTATATCTATCAATTGTATTTGAAAAATAAGTGACTTCTGGCTGAGATGGAGGTGTAGGTAGATATGTTTTGCCTCCTCACACAACCAAAAGAAGAAAAACCAACAAATTCAAAAAACAAAAAATAATCAGAACTTCCAGAAAATTGAATTGCATGCATGTCTGACTACCAAGGAGTTAAATAAGAAACATTCATCCTGACTGGTAGGAGGGGCAGAGATAGGCAACTGGGGTGGAGAGGACTTATGGCAAGGGGATGGTTGCAGTACCAGGCCATCCCACATTTGAGTATGGATAAACTGGGAGGAGCAACTGGGGAGCGAGACAGACCCCAAACCCAGGGTTCCAGCGCAGGGAAATAAAGCCTCAAAACCTCTGGCTGTAAAAATCTGTGGGGGTTATAGCAGTAGGAGAAACTCTTAGCCTCACAGGAGAGTTTGTTGGAGAGACCCACAGGATTCTAGAATGTACACATGACTATCCTCCAGGGAATCAGCACCAGCAGGGCCCAGTTTGCTTGTGCATAGTGAGGAGTGACTAAAAGTTGGCTGTGAGTGGAGCAAGCAGCACTGTCCCATCTCAGACAACTCCCCCATATATGGCACAATGATAGAGCCTGAGGTTAGTTTCCACACTCTGGCAAATACCTAAGGCTCTGCCCCTTACAATGTAACAGGTGTGTCAAGACAAAAAAAATGGCCCAAATGGAAGAATAGATTAAAGCTCCAAATATAGAACTAAGTGATGAAGACACAGCCAACCTATCCAATGCAGAGTTCAAAACACTAGTAATCAGGATGCTCACAGAAAGGACTGAGTATGGTCACAAATTAGATTAAAAAAAAAAATGAAGGCTACGCTAAGTGAAATAAAGGAAAATGTACAGGGAACCAATAGTGATGGGAAGGAAACTGGGACTCAAATCAATGGAGTAGACCAGAAAGAAGAAATAAACATTCAACCAGAACACAATAAAGAAATAAGAATTCAAAAAATATGGAGAGGCTTAGGAACCTCCGGGACAACTTTAAACATTCCAGTATCCAAATCATAAGGGTGCCAGAAAGAGAAGAGGAAGAGAAAGAAATTGAAAACTTATTTGAAAAAATAATGAAGGAAAACTTCTCCAATCTGGCAAAGGAAATAGACTTCCAGGAAGTCCAGGAAACTCAGAGAGTACCAGGGAGTTAGACCCAAGGAAGCACATACCAAGACATATCATGATTACATTACCCAAGATTAAAGATAAGAAGAGAATCTTAAAAGCATCAAGAGAAATGGAGACAGTTACTTATAAAGGAGTTCACATAAGACTATCAGTTGATTCACTGAAAGAAACCTTACAGGCAAGGAAGGGTTTGAGAGAAGTATTCAAAGTTATAAAAGACAAGCACCTACATCCAAGTTTACTCTATCCAACAAAGCTATCATACAGAATGGAATGGCAGATAAAGTGCTTCCCAGATAAGGTAACGTTAAAGGAGTTCATCATCAGTAAGCCCTTATTATATGAAATGTTAAAGGGACTTATCTAAGAAAAAAAGATGATTAAAACTATGAACAGTGAAATGACAACAAACTCACAACTATCAACAAATGAACCTGAAAAAAAAAAAAAGAACAAATAACAGTGAAAACAAAAACTAAGCAAACAACTAGAACAGGAACAGAATGAGAGAAATGGACATCACATGGAGCATTTTCAGTGGGGAGGGGGAAGGGAGGAATGAGGGGAAAGGTACAGGGAAGAAGCATAATTGGTAGGTATTAAGTAGGTCCGGAGAGGTCAAAAATGGTATAGGAAACAAAGAACTCAAAGAACTTATATGTACAATCCATGGACATGAGCTAAGGAAGGGGGAATGCTGGAGGGATGGGGGATGCAGGGTGGAGGGGGGATAAAGAGGGGAAATTGGGAAAACTGAAATAACATAATCAATAAAATATACTTAAGAAAAAAAAAGATATGTCTGGAAAGAATGAGTCTTCCCCAAAGAAAGTCAAGGACAGTCATACTGTGCCTTGCATACCACCTGTAAGGCAGAAGATTCTACAAAGTACTGAGGAGCAGGAGTTGGAAAAGAGCACGAAAATGCAGCAGGAGGTGATGGAAATGTGGAAAAAGAATGAAGAATTCAAGAAACTTTCTCTTGCAGGAGTAGGGCAACCTGTGAAGAAATCAGTGAGCCAGGTAACCAAATCAGTTAACTTCCACTTCAGCACAGATGAATGAACCAAACAACATATCGGAATCAGGAAGAGTATAAGGAAGTGAACTTTATATCTGAACTGCAAAAGCATCTTCCATCTCCTGCCCAAGTGATTAAGGGATGCACCTTATAAAGCCTTTCAACCAGTCCCAAGGAAAGAGGAGAACATTTGATGAAACAACTTCTTCATATGTGCCTCTTGCACAGCAGATTGAAGCCTTCTATAAATGAGCCCCTAACAGGTATCACTTGAGGAACAAAAAGGATATTACTTTTTTATCCTCCAAATATGCTGTGGCCAAGATTTGCAAAGACACACAGACTCCTCTGTTGCTAACCAGATGGTGCACATGGCCTGTGACCTGCAAAAGTTCAGCAGATCAGGAGTCTGAGGTTGTCAAAAAAACTGCAGCAATACACATTCAAAGCATGGGAACTTGATCCCAGAATTCTTGAAGGTGGGCCCATCTTGCCCAAGAAACCACCTGTGAAGCTGCTCACTCAGCTTATTAGCTTCAATTTGGAGATTGAGAAAAGAATCCTCCTGGAATCTTTTTTTTCATGAATCAAATAATAAATCAGAGGATGAATACTTTGAATTTCATTCTAGACCTTGCCTGACTAAGATCTTGGAAGATGTTGTGGGTGTTTCTGAAAAGAAAGTACTTCCAATCACTTTCCCCAAATCACCGGCCTTTACATTAAAGAACAGAATCTGAATGCCCACCAATGATGAGGAAGAGGAGCCAGTAGTGATAAGAGCTCAACCCATGCCACATTTTGGGGTGCCTTTTAAGCTCCATATCCCAGAGGCAACAACTCTGGAAATACACCCTTTCTCTTTTGATTCTTGAGACAGAAAATGTCAGTTACAGAAAGAATAAAATAAGAGAACTGCAGAAAGGAGAGGTGCCCAAATTCAAGGCACTTCTTTGCCTCATTATGACACTGTTAACCTGACAGAGAAGAAGGTGAAGAATGCAACCCTGACTGAGTCTTTCTGCTTGGATACTGTTAAAAGAGGTGCTATAAAGGCACAGAATTGGAAGCATCGGCTGGAGGAAAAACTGAGACAACACAAAGAAGCAACTCGCTTCACGGCTCATCCAAATACCATCACCCCCTAGAAGCCCTTTATTCCCAAGAAAGATAAAAAATCTGTAGCTTAGGGCCTTTCTGGCTCTCTAGTTCAGGAAACTTTTCAGCTGGCCACTGAGAAGAGATCCAAGGAGTGGCAAGAGCCAGAGGAAAAAATGGCTGAGGTAAAAGCCCAGAGGACACAGCAGCTTGAGGAGGCCAGGCAGCAAGAGGAAAAACAGCAGAAGAAGGAACTAACTAGGCTCCAGAAAGAACTGGTGCACAAAGCAAACTCAATACAAAAGTATCAGGGCATGGAGATAAAGTCAAGTGACCAGCCTCTGACTGTGCTTGTGTTTCCCAAGATCTCCACTTGATTCCACTGCTAAACTCAGCTGTGAACTGCAGACACAACCTGGGAAAGGAGCTGCATTTTCCACTAAACCAGGAATCTTCTTTCTTTATCAATGTGAGCATGGAGAGAACCCATTTCTTCAGACTTTTACCTACCCATGCCTGACAGAGCTTACTTAGCAGCTGCTGACTCTGTGTTGAGAATTGTGATCCTGAATTACTGAGGCTAATAATGAAACTCAATTCATATATGTCTCGATCAGACTCCATGTAGTTATTTCCTTTGAAACATCAGCTGACCTTTAAAATGGCTTTTAACTTTGAGTAGAATTTAAAGTCTCTATATCAGCACAATGTAATTTCCTTTGTCTCTCCCCTAATTCTCCCCTTTTTTTCTATTTTAAATCAGAAAATAAAGATAGTTAAATAATGAAAAAACAGCTATACAATAAAGATTGACTGTGGGAGTGGGGGGTTGTGGCAGGAGAGAGCAATGGGGGAAAAGTTGGGACAACTGTAACTGAACGACAATAAACAAAACAATACAGAGAGAAAACAAAGAATCACCAAAGATAAACTTGATTTATGTCACTGTCTTGTGTTCTATGACCACAGCTTCTAGGGAAATTGTTTATCATACAGCTCTGGATAAATCAGATAGATACGCAAGAAGAGAAGATTTTTCCACTGCTAAATGAGGAATGTATGTTCCCTGCTGTGCAGAGAACAAGACAGATCTTCTCATTAGGTCTTTAAGGTCAAGTTTTCCTTGAACAATGATTTTATGTGAAATATTTTCATTGACCCTGAATCAGGAAAAAATATATATTAGCCATCTTTTCCTATGGTAACAAATGGTTCCCAAGTCCTCATGGTCTCCAACAGTTTCTTTCTTCTTGATATTTCATGTTGGTGACTACAATTGGCAGTGTCTGCCACAGCTCTACTTGGGTGTGCACAAAAAAATCTCATTCTTGGTCTTAGGAGGAACAATATCCACTTGGGGTAAGCCATCTTTCTAGAAAAAGAAAGTGCAAGAGAACTGAGGGAACCTGTACCATTTCTGCATACAATCTCATCCACTCCCACTTTATTAGTCTAATAGAGCCACATAGCCAAGGTACACATGGCTTGGGGAGAAAAATTCTGCCTACAGAAAGGACACAGAAGAACAGATAGGAGGTGTGTCATCTTAAAGGGAAAGGGGTAAATAATTGGGAACAATAATATGATTTGTCACAGCATGTCAGTTTTGTAACCAGTCTTAATTTTGTAAACCCCCTAGTAAATTCAGCTTTAGAGGCAAGTGCTTACAGACCCAAACAGCCTGTTAAAGTTCTTGGATGTTTATTCATAATTATTTCTAGTCTGCACACTGAGTACTAATCAACATTTCCCATTGTGTCATTCATCATTAGTACTTTTATATTTTAACTATAAGTTGGAGTTTAACTAAGGGCTAAGCTGGACTAAAGGAAATAAATGTTTTTTCCTGCATTTAGGTATTTTACTCTTGAGGTTAAATTTTGCTTCATTATTAAGTATGTGATCATAAAATGTTCATATGCTGTCAAAGTGGGCTCTATACAAACTAGGAGTCAAGTATCAACAATATTTACAAGTGACAGTAATTTACAGGGAGCTTCTCCACAAAGGCTGTTCTCATGTTGCTCAGCTTCCTCTAGTAACCAGCTCCCTGGTTACTAAGTAATTAGGAAATTAGAGATTTCTTGGCACTTTACCTAAAGGCTTTGGTGTGTTAATCTTGGTTTCCTGGTAAAATTCCAAGTAAGGTAATGACTTTCTGACTTTTTAAGTTACTTCTGCAATTTTGTTCAAACAGGATGTTCTTCTCACTTTCTGTCCCATGTGGTTTTGCTAAGTGACCTGCTTATTACAGAGATGTACCATTTTCCTTTGTAAGTAAGATGAGGATAATTTAAAAGCACTTCTAAAAACTTCTGAGCAGCAACAATGTACTTTATCATGAATATGTCTTGGATCTAGACATGGACTCTCTCCTGACAGAGATCTCAAATGTAACCAAATTCATGTATTGACTTTCCTTACTGTGATTTGCTTGGATAGTTTGTCCCTGGGTGAGCTCACCCCACAGAGGAAACCCAGTAAGAAGATTCAACCTGGATCCCTCCTCTGAATGAGAAGTGGAGAGGTTCTGAGGAACCTCCCTGGTGTCTTCTCTCTGGCTAGTCAGACAGATTTCACACAATCTATCTTAGAAAGATGGGTTAAATTGAAGATTATGGAGAAGCAATCTTGAATGTTCACCAAGAACTATTAATAAATATTTCCTATTATTTTAATGTTAAAGGATGTGTTTCATTATTTATCTCACTAATATAGCTTATTTAGAAGAATGCATATTTATGTGCACATATTTTAACAATACAAATAACTTGACTCCTAGTTTTATTATTAATAGACTATGAAGTGACTTGTATAAAACTTTAAACAAATAATTGCTGAATAGATGTTTAATACCCATGTATGTATTGAATTTCCTCAGCACCATGCTAGTTTCTAATATTTTCACCAATAAAATCCTTTTTAATTAGTTGTAGCCCTATTGATTTCAGATTATTAAGATTTTTACCTTCTGAATAAAATATCTAAAGTAATAATTAATTCACTTTCTTAGTTTTCTGTTTGTTTCAAAGATGCATATAGCCAATAATCACAGTTATTGATCATCTTCAGGTCATTATTAGACTGTAACCTTTTTGAGGACCTAGAGAATATATTTTCTTATTTCTATTCTCAGTCCTGAGCATCAGGTTATCACATCCTGGATGCTCAAGAAACATTATGGAGGAAGAAGGGACCGAGGGATCCACATCTGAGGTATCTCCACCTGCTCCTTCTCCAGCATCAGCATCTCCCTTGGCTCACAACTTTGTCTGTCCTCTCTCAGTGTACAATTGCAACAGCCACAAGAGCCTCCACACATATCTTCTCACTATTCCACCAATTTCTTATGGTCACAGTAGTGATCCTCCTGAAACACAATGGGCTTCTCTGCTACTCCAAACTGACTGTCTACTGACCAGAAGAAAAGTTCAGCTCCTGAATGGGCATAACAGGCCTTTGAGCCGTGCCTACTTCTTGAGTACTTCACATTGCTCACTTGTCACTCCCTCACACACCTATAACTTAGTCACACCAAATGTCATTGTCCTTGTCTTTGCCTGCCTGAACTAGCCCTGCCCTTTTCACTCCTTAATAGGAAAACAGTCTCTCCTCTTGGTGAAAACTTCTCTTACCTCCCTGTCAACTCATCCCAGCTGAGTCATTTCTGCCACTGTATTGTACCATAATGTCATTCATGCTTTGGTTTCTCTCTTACTGCCTTTTTCCCATAACTGTCCCTTTTACTAAAGCAAACTCCTCAAGGGTAGGGAATAAACATTTTCACCTGTATAGTTACAGGCCTGATAGCTTGTATGTAGTTGTTTTTGCTGAGAAACAAATAAACATTGGAAAGTAAGCATGTCCTTAGTTGATCAAAGTACATATGTTTGGGAGAAGAAATTATTGATTTAGGTAGAACCTCTACGTCTTATTTTTAACTCACTAGGATCTCTATTCTTGTGTACTAAACACCCCTCTATGTACTGATCCACAATGGATCATAGAGGCTCATTAGAGAACAGTATAGGATATTTTACTGATCAACTACCATGAGGTGGTATGGCAAAAATGACCCTAGATTTCCAATATCTGACTTCCTCTGTGACTATAATACTAGAAATTCTAGCTGGACACATAGCTTCCCAGCTAAAAACTACAATTCCTAGTCTCTCTTACATCTTGGTCTGGCCACTGTGTCTAGAATCTCACTGTCAGAATGTGAGCAAAAGTGATATGGGCAGATTTCAAACAAGAGGGGTACACCAGCTCTTTCTTATCTGTTTCTTCCCATGGGCTGGAATGGTGGTAGGTGAAGCAACCATATTTGAACAGATTAAAGAAGCATCATATATTGAGAATATTCAGAGGTATAACATAGACATAGTCTGGGTTCCCATATTACCTACTGCAATGATTCGATGAGGAGATGACAGATGAACTAAAGTAGAAGTGATGATGCTAAAGATCCAGATTATTTCCTTTTTTTTTTTTACTGATAGCCTTGGTGCTGTTATCTGTGGATTACTTACTTGTGGCTTTACCATCTTGTTTAAGCCATCTATTTTGAGTGTCTTTGTTACAGCTGCTTAGCAGGTATGTAACTGATACCAGTGGGATCATATATTATTATGCTTAATCATGAGACATTTTCAACAAATATATGCTGAAAACTTACTTTAGTGGTATAAGAAAAAAAGGCTCTTTATTTAGTCTAAAAATCATAATTACAATCCTTTCTACTTTCCTTCCAGGAGGTGGATAACATTAAGTCTTCTTTACCTTTTCAGAACACACACACATGCACACACATACATATTCTCCTACTCTTTATTTGCTACTGTGCAAGTCAGACCAGGTTGTAATATTTGACAAGATTTTGCAAAATCTGTGCTTACTTCAGCAGCACATATACTAAAATTAGAATGCAATGGAGAAGATCAGCATGGGCCCTGTGCAAGGATGACAGCAAATGTGTGAAGGCTTCCATATTTTTGGTGGAGAAATTATCCAGAACAAACAACTGAACAATAGTGAGAGAGAAGACTCAAAAACTAGGATGCGCAGAGGAACTAGCTTCAACACAACCTGTTCACACCCGCACAACAGAATACAAGAGGTTTTGGGCTGAGTGACCATCAGCTAATGAGCTGGAGGGAAGGACCCACCAAAGAAAGACCCCACAACGATAAAAATGCAAATACATCCAGAGAGACATCATAAACAACAGTCCAAGACCAGCAAGCTCAGGTGATTAAGGAGACTGCACTACTAAATCTCACAGATCTCCTACCATAGAAGTCCACACCATAAACTAAGAGAGTCAAAACAGTGGCTAACAAGAAGAGTCTCACAAACAATGGGAAGACCAAAAAAAAAAAAAAAAAAAAAAAAAAAAAAAAAAAAAAAAAAAAAAAAAAAAAAAAAAAAAAAAAAAAAAAAAAAAAAAAAAAAATCCAAAACATCCAAATGAAAAGAAAGGAGGAAGCCTCAGAAAGAATGCTAAATGAAATATAGGAAAGTCAACTGTCAGATATTGAATTCAAAGTAGTGGTTATAAGGAAGTGCAATGAACTCACTGAGAACTACCAAAAGCTACAGGGAAACTACAAGGAATTCACTGGAAAATATATTGCATGAAAAAGGAAATAGAAACTATCAACATGGGCCAAGAGGAAATGAAGAATACAATCTCTGAATTGAAGAACACAGTAAGAGGGATCAAAAGCAGGCTAGATGAAGCTGAGGATTGAATCAGCAAGCTGGAGGACAAGGTAGAAAAAAACACTCAGAAAAAGCAAGAAAAGTAGAAGAGACTCAGAAAGTATGAACAGGTGTTAAGGGAACAGCAGGACAACATGAAAAGTAGTAATTTCCATATAATAGTGAAACAAGAAGGAGAAGAAGGACAAGGGATATAAAACCTTTTTGAAAAAGTAATGACAGAAAACTTCCCTAATTTCATGAGAGGAAAATGTCACACAAATCCAGGAAGCTGAGAGGGTCTTAATGAATTGGAATACAAAGAGGCCCACTTCAAGACACATCATAATTAAAATGGCAAAATTCCAAGACAGAGAATCTTAAAGGCAGCAGGAAAAAAAAAAAAAACAGAAGTAACATACAAGGGAACCCTGATAAGACTTCTGAATGGAAATGCTCCAAGCCAGAAAAGATTGTCAAGGAATATTCCAAGTAATGAAAAACAAAGGCCTGCAATCAAGACACTTCTAACCAGCAAGGCTCTCAATTAAAATGAAAGGCCAAATAAGGCATTTCCTAGATAAAAGAAACCTCAAGGAGTATACCTCCTCCAAACTAGCTCTGCAAGAGATGCTAAAGGGTCTGCTTCAAGAAAAGGGAAAAAAACGAGTGAAAGAGAGAGGAACAGATGTATGAAAAATGGCAAAGAATAAGTATCTATCAATAATAACCTTAAATGTAAATGGATTAAATACTCCAAACAAAAGACATAGAATAGCTGTGGGTAAGAAATCATGACCCACACATATGCTGTCTACAAGAGACCCACCTCAGAACAAAATACCTACACAGAGTGTAAGTGAAGGGCTGGAAACAAAAATTCCAAGCAAATGGACAAGAAAAAAGGTCGGGGTAGCAATACTCATATCAGACAAAATGGACTTCAAAAAAAGGGCCATAAAAAGAGACCCAGAAAGTCACTTCATAATATTCAAGAGAAGAATCCATCAAGGAGGCATAAATATTGTAAATATGTATGCACCCAACATAGGGGTTCCCAAATACATAAGGAAAATCTGGGAGGACTTCAAGAAAGGTATTGACAGAAGCACAATTATAGTATGAAATTTCAACACCCCACTGTCAAAAATGAATAGATCTTCCAAACAAATATCAACAAAGGTATTGTTGCATTGAACAATGCCCCAGAACAAATGGACTTAACTGATATGCATATGAGCCTTTCATCCCAAAGAAGCAAAAATACACATTCTTTTCAAATGCACATGGAACATTTTCAAAGATAGATCACATATAGGGCACAAAATAAACCTCAACAAATTCAACAAAATTGAAATCATATCAAGCATTTTCTCTGACCACAAGGGACTGAAACTAAAAACCATCCTCAAGGAAAAAAACCCCCAAACACTCAAACTCATGGAGATTGAATAGCATGCTATTAAACAATAAATATGTCACAAATGAGATCAAGGAAGAAATCAAAAAGTTTCTGGAAACAAATGAAAATCAACTCACAACGTCAAAAACTTGTCGGACACAGCAAAGGCAGTCCTGAGAGGGAAGTTCATAGTGATATAGGCCTACCTAAAAAAGATAGAAATATTTCAAATAAACAACCTAACTCTACACCTACAAGAACTCAAACAACAACAAAGACGGCCCAGAACAAGTAGAAGGAAAGAAATAATCAAGATCAGAGAGAATTAAATGACACAGAGACTAAAAGTACAATTCTAAGGATCAATAAATCCAGGAGCTGTTTCTTTGAAAAGACAAAAAATCAACAAAACTTTAAGCAGACTCATCGAGAGAGAGAGAGAGAGAGAGAGAGAGAGAGAGAGAGAGAGAGAACCCAAATAAACACAAACAGAAACCAAGGAGAGAGATTTCAAGTGATATCACAGAAGCACAAAGGATTGTAATAATTTACTACAAAGAACTATATGTTAAGAAATTTGAAAACCCAGGTGAAATGGACAAATTTCTAGAAAAAAAAAAAAGATAATCTCCCAAAACTGATAGAAGAAGCAGAAAGCCTGAACAGACCAATGAAGGTTGATGAGATTGAATCAGTACTTAAAACAAACAAAAAAAAAAACCTCCCAACACACAAAAGCACTGGATCAGATGGTTCAAAGGCGGATTCTACAAGGCATTTAAGGAAGAGATAACCCCTATCATTCACGTACTACTCAAAGAAATCCAAGAAGATGGAAGACTCCCAAACTCCTTTCATGAAGCCAGCATCATCCTAATCACAAGTGTAGATAAAGACATAACAAAGAAAGGAAACGTCAGACCAATATCGCTGATGAGCATAGATGCTAAAATCCTCAACAAAATATTGGCAAACCACATCCAGCAATAGTTTAGAAAGATCATACCCCATGATCACATGGGATTGATCCCAGGAATGCAAGGATGATACAATATTCCTAAATCAATAAACATAATACTTCACATAAACCAAGGGCTGAGGGCTCAACTCACATACACAGACTTTGCAATGTGATAGTCAACCAGGAAAATCTCCGATGTGTTACCTGCTTTTTTGCTATTGATCTACCACAACTGAGAATGTCACTTCAGTGGTGAAGCAAATCTTAAGGTAATTTCATGACAAGTGTATCTGATGTCACAAGGCCACAAAAAAGTAGAGCTAAATGGTTATACATGTTTAGTTGCCTAGTGGAATGGAAGGCAGCAAACTAGAGAAAAGTGGTGTTTGATTGAGGCACACAGCTATTGTGGTCATCAGGGGCTGGTAAGCCCAAGTGATGGTAAAAATCAAATGATTCCTTTCAGAAAACTGACCAAAATTTTGCAACAGCATGGACAGATGTGGAGATTATTATGCTAAGTGAAATAAGCCATCAGAGAAAGACAAATACCAAATGATCTCACTTGTACATGGAATCTAATGAACAAAATAAACTAATAAACAAAATAGAAACAGAGGCATGAAGACATGGGAAAGAGTGGCAACTGACTGAGGGCAGGGGAGAGGGGGTACTGAATGAAATAAGGTGAATGGATTAGCCAAATAACGTATATACATGACCCATAGACACAGACAACAATGTTGTTGTGGCCAGAGGAGAGGGGGGCAGAGG